>APFE030513815.1:0-18526 GCA_000404065.3 Pinus taeda
ATGTCTAACCTATAAAGCAACAAAAACTTTTTGAAATAAATTCAATGGGTACAGTTGCCACCATGTCCATCTCCCATTGCCAATGTTCACAATAATCATTGGCTTGTTAAAAGGGTGTAATAATCTCTGTTGGTATTTCTGTTGTTGTAATATGCATTTTATTCCTTGGATTCTTAATCTGGCAATATTGCAAGGGACAGGTTCAAGGAGAGCTTTCCTCGAGATTACAGGGTACAGAAGCTATTCCTTGGAATTCATGCCTTCCAAGAATCTCACAAGAGGAAATTATTTCTGCAACTAACAGATTCAGTGGTGCACACTTGTTAGGAGTAGGTAGTTTTGGATCAGTCTATAAAGGAGTCTTGACCGATGGCACATTGGTTGCAATCAAGGTTCTCAATTTGCAAAATGAAGAGGCCCACAGAAGTTTTATCAGTGAATGCAATGCGTTGAGAAAGATTAGACACCGGAATTTGATCAAAGTCATTAACTGTTATTCAAATTTTGATATCAAAGCTTTGGTATTTCCTTATATGGAAAATGGAAGCTTGGAAAAGTGGTTATATCCGGGTGAAGAAGATGTATGCCAATTGAGCTTCAGTCAAAGATTACAAATGGCAATAGACATAGCTCAAGGTTTGATATATCTACATCACAAATGTTTTATGCAAGTGGTGCATTGTGATTTAAAACCTACTAATGTGCTTTTAGGAGATGACATGACAGGATATATAGCAGACTTTGGTATTGCAAGATTAACTTTTGTGGAAGGTGTTGTTTGTATATGGGAAATTTCTTGATCGTTGTGTATAATCCTAATGTTGATAGATATGTCTACTAAGTGGTTCCAGTTAATGGGGCGTTGATTTGAGTGTTCAATATAATTTTATTCTTTATCAAAATATTCTTTTGTTGTATGTGTTCTTCAATTTATGCCTTACGGCATTTCCTTTACAACATATGGTGCAAATGCTAGTTATAAATTATATGTATATATATTAAATCGCGCTCTTTTATATAAATATGTCTATAACATATTTATAAGGTGTATATATTAAACCGCGCTCTTTCATGAAGCTATTATTATCCACGGGTAATACATTTCAGAGTTTTATCATTCGACCCATTTAATATTATATACAAAATAGTATTCGAAATGAATTGAAGAATCGTGCCGGCCTGGCTTTCCTCATATGCAGAAAACCACGAGTGGTTTTCTGAAAACTAAAACCAACTTTGTGAGGAACCTCGTGGGGTTTTAAAAATGACTGGGAACCCCCGAAAGTATCCTGTCGTTGATCTGGTGCTTGGGTTGTTTGATGGAAACCACCGAACGCAGGACCTTTCCCAACATTAAATTTCCACAGAACTGGTCCCCCCCGCATTCTGTTGATCTGGACGCAAAATAATTTGGGTCGTAGATCTTGAGTCCTCCATTTACTCAGTATTTTGATCACCTTTCTCAGCTGATCATTTTATTCTGGCTGTACACGGCTCTCTGAAAAGATACATAGTTCGGAACTTACATGTTTCAGGGGCGAAGCTTTCTCGCATGTACACAGAAAGTGTTTTTACAGCTTATGCGACCATTTAAACCATTACAAGGACAGCTACCATAGAGGCTGCTTCATGGTTGACAATTTTTGTATAAGCGAACAAAAATAAAAATGCTCTGTTTGACAATGAATATGAAGGTCCTCGGTCCGGTCGGAGTTACATACATGATCAACAATAACAAATTCAAGATTAGCTTCTAGCCAAGAAGTATCACGTCCATGTCTCCACCTTGCATTCCTTTTTCTTGGACTCACATGACATTTACATCCTCTTATAGTGATTTCTTCGCTCCTGATATTTGTGCCCCCTCAAGAAAAAGTCTGCATCGGATGAAAATTACATGTATCCTCACAAGAACAAGAGTTTTGACCAAGAAGCACGGACCCTTCCATACTGCCTGATTCCTTTGTGCTCTTTGAGACACCAAATTAGGCTACAACTGCAAGCACACATGCTGCACATGAAGCAACTTGATCATGGACACTTTCGTATCTGTCAGAGCATCCATCAGCTTTCCAACAATTTATGACAAATTGCTTCACTAATAAATGGACTCTATGTATGCACTCAGAACAGCACCGGTAGACACACTGCACCTGAGAACTGGGCAAATTACCATCTTCTATGTTATTTGTCGCATCTACATTACCACCATTTGTGTCTGTTGAGGCAGCATGTGATTGTAGAATGCCTATCTCAAAGTCATGAAAATGATGGTTGGTTGATAATGTCTCTGAGCATTTGATCTCTGACTGGATTTCATAACCATCAAATGGATCAGCCTTAGATACTGTTCCATTGATCATCCTGCAAAACCTAGCCGGCCTTGCCATAGTTGCTTCCTGAGCAGATTTTTCAATAGTGTCACCTGAGTCCACATTATTCTGGGCTACAGAGGCTCCGCGCAAAGAAAATTTGCTGGGGTCACAAACTGGGGGAAAGATCGGCCGACAACATTCCCACAAAACAACATTGTTTGCTAACAGAGATCTTGGACTTGATATCTTTGTCCCAATAATGCTTGTAGCAGGACCATAAATACCAGGTTTAAAAACATTTTGGCTTGAAGTGTTGCCGAAAATAACCTTTTTCGTTATTTAAATAAAACACTGGAAAAGGATCAGAGGTTTCTTGAACATACAATTCCCCACGACCAACAATGTTAATATCAGTAAGCCCTTGGGAGCTTAACTTTGACCTTTCCTCGCACATGAAGAAGGATCCACTACAGGAATGCAGCTATGTTTCCAAGCTCTGTGTGGTATATGCCCAAATGTTAACCATGTCCTCCAGAGAAGTTGCTTGTGCTAATAGAGGGAAAATTTGGCATTTATCTTTTCCATTTTGAATCTTCTTTTTTATTTTTTTAACTAAAAGCTCCAAAACCTTTCTTATATCACGTGAAACTTCGTTCCCAGTATTGTATAAACCCTTGAAGGCAAGCAAGCCCATAGCAACCAAACCTCTCACTGCAGAAGTGACCGACATACCTTTATGATCAGTACTGCTGTCCCCTAATGCAACTTGTGTTGAGTTGTTTGTATCAAGAACACAATAATTAATTGGCCAAAGCTTCCATGGGCCATCTGTGGTTGCACAGGGACCTTCATTCAACTTTGGTGTCACCCAACAAAGTTCAGCAAACTGTATATAGTGGAGAAGTTGGTAACCACAAGCTGCAATTGCTAGCTACATGGCTGTTGTTCCTTTTCCAGATCCCCGGTGAGAAGGCTTTTGCAGCATTTGGCTTTGGCCATTGTTGCTTCTAATCATGTCTATCTTTCAGATTTAAATGTTCCAACTCAATGTTCGATAGAATAGTGTAATCCTTAGCACCTATTGAATAACATTGACTTCCTTTATGAAAACCACCAACATCATCCTCAGAACAGATATTCTTTGGTTCATCCAGTGAGGCATATTCCCTCTCAATACATGTCTTGGAAGGACAGTTTATTATATTTTTCCCAGCTCCTTCATCCAGCTTTCCACAAGACGAAGCAGTTTTAATTTCCTCAGCGATATAGCAACACCATGAGATATGTCATGAATAAATTGAATGTATCTTCTCATGAAACAATTTCGTTACATGGCCATTCCTGGCAAGAAATGTAAAATAAACCTACCTACAGAGTGGTAGTGGATGTAATCTAAAACTGTGTAGTAAGTCAAAACCCCTCACATCAAGATTACTCCACTCGAAAGTAATATGCTGAATTCATCACTATGGAAACCAGAACTCTAATCATATATTCTATGCAATCAAACACTGTCGCCAATAAGAAACCATTAGGAGCTATGCATGCATAAAGTAATTTCAAGAAGTGACATAGACAAATGTGGGTAGCCGTGGAGGCTTCCATTAGCAGATAGGTATTTAAGAAAGGAAATTGTGATATTAATCCTTTTGAGAACATAGAAACAGGAGCTAATCCAGTAAATTGTAGATGAATAAATTACAGAGAATAAACAAGAAATTATACCCAAAAGAAAGCAAGGATTCGAGTGACTTAAGGGTGTTTCCAGATTGGTTCCGTCCGCCAGTCCGGGGTGGACACCGAGGAACGATGTTCTAGTAGAATGAGTTAAATTGGATAAAAGGGATTGTTAACTTTGATAAAAAGGACTATAAGTAACCAACACATATATTGGACAAAATATTAATAGCTAAATGACAACATATTCAACAAATGACATTTACAGAAAAAGGAAACCAGATCCATTAATTGCTAATAAAATGTAAAAGAAGAGAAAATTGCTTAACTGCACACCTTAACAGTCCCAAATAGCTAAATTGTTTATACAACTGAGAGGATGTAAAATCCATAGAATAGAAGAATGGTCCTCAAAACTATGATGAAGAATTTGCCTCTTTGAGAGCTTAACTTAATACAAACAAGGGTTTTGTAACCTGAATTTTAACCCTAAGAAGAAACCGACATTCAGTTTGCTTAAAAGATTAAATTCAAATCAGTCTGAGACCAACCAACCTTATGAAAGTCCCTCATACCTGCACAAATCGTTGTAAGGAAGCCTGGGTCATCTGGTAGCCTAGCATTGTAGGCCTGGGCACTCGCACCCAATTCCTAGTGGGTAAAAGCCCTCCTACATTGTAGTGCTGTAGTGGTTAAAATTATGTGGTAGAATAGGCTGATTGTCAACAACTGAAGATAAATCCAATGCATTTAACACCTTACCATCCAGCTTTCCACAAGACGAAGCAGTTTTAAATTTCTTCAGCGATATAGCAACACCATGAGATATGTCATGAATAAATTGAATGTATCTTCTCATGAAACAGTTTCGTTACATGGACATTCCTGGCAAGAAATGTAAAATAAACCTACCTACAGAGTGGTAGTGGATGTAATCTAAAACTGTGTAGTATGTCAAAACCCCTCACATCAAGATTACTCCACTCGAAAGTAATATGCTGAATTCATCACTATGGAAACCAGAACTCTAATCATATCTTCTATGCAATCAAACACTGTCGCTAATAAGAAACAATTAGGAGCTATGCATGCATAAAGTAATTTCAAGAAGTGACATAGACAAATGTGGGTAGCCGTGGAGGCTTCCATTAGCAGATAGGTATTTAAGAAAGGAAATTGTGATATTAATCCTTTCGAGAACATAGAAACAGGAGCTAATCCAGTAAATTGTAGATGAATAAATTACAGAGAATAAACAAGAAATTATACCCAAAAGAAAGCAAGGATTCGAGTGACTTAAGGGTATTTCCAGATTGGTTCCGTCAGCCAGTCCAGGGTGGACACCGAGGAACGATTTTCTAGTAGAATGAGTTAAATTGGATAAAAGGGACTGTTAACTTCGATAAAAAGGACTGTAAGTAACCAACACATATATTGGACAAAATATTAATCGCTAAATGACAACATATTCAGCAAATGACATTTACAGAAAAAGGAAACCAGATCCATTAATTGCTAATAAAATGTAAAAGAAGAGAAAGTTGCTTAACTGCACACCTTAACAGTCCCAAATAGCTAAATTGTTTATACAACTGAGAGGATGTAAAATCCATAGAATAGAAGAATGGTCCTCGAAACTATGATGAAGAATTTGCCTCTTTGAGAGCTTAACTTAATACAAACAAGGGTTTTGTAACCTGAATTTTAACCCTAAGAAGAAACCGACATGCAGTTTTCTTAAAAGATTAAATTCAAATCAGTTTGAGACCAACCAACCTTATGAAAGTCCCTCATACCTGCGCAAATCGTTGTAAGGAAGCCTGTGTCATCTGGTAGCCTAGCATTGTAGGCCTGGGCACTCACACCCAATTCCTAGTGGGTAAAAGCCCTCCTACATTGTAGTGCTGTAGTGGTTAAAATTATGCGGTAGAATAGGTTGACTGTCAACAACTGAAGATAAATCCAATGCATTTAACACCTTACGATCCAGCTTTCCACAAGACGAAGCAATTTTAAATTTCCTCAGCGATATAGCAACACCATGAGATATGTCATGAATAAATTGAATGTATCTTCTCATGAAACAGTTTCGTTACATGGCCATTCCTGACAAGAAATGTAAAATAAACCTACCTACAGAGTGGTAGTGGATGTAATCTAAAACTTTGTAGTAAGTCAAAACCCCTCACATCAAGATTACTCCACTCGAAAGTAATATGTTGAATTCATCACTATGGAAACCAGAACTCTAATCATATATTCTATGCAATCAAACACTGTCGCCAATAAGAAACCATTAGGAGCTATGCATGCATAAAGTAATTTCAAGAAGTGACATAGACAAATGTGGGTAGCTGTGGAGGCTTCCATTAGCAGATAGGTATTTAAGAAAGGAAATTGTGATATTAATCCTTTTGAGAACATAGAAACAGGAGCTAATCCAGTAAATTGTAGATGAATAAATTACAGAGAATAAACAAGAAATTATACCCAAAAGAAAGCAAGGATTCGAGTGACTTAAGGGTATTTCCAGATTGGTTCCATCAGCCAGTCCGGGGTGGACACCGAGGAATGATGTTCTAGTAGAATGAGTTAAATTGGATAAAAGGGACTGTTAACTTCGATAAAAAGGACTGTAAGTAACCAACACATATATTGGACAAAATATTAATAGCTAAATGACAACATATTCAGCAAATGACATTTACAGAAAAAGGAAACCAGATCCATTAATTGCTAATAAAATGTAAAAGAAGAGAAAATTGCTTAACTGCACACCTTAACAGTCCCAAATAGCTAAATTGTTTATACAACTGAGAGGATGCAAAATCCATAGAATAGAAGAATGGTCCTCAAAACTATGATGAAGAATTTGCCTCTTTGAGAGCTTAACTTAATACAAACAAGGGTTTTGTAACCTGAATTTTAACCCTAAGAAGAAACCGACATGCAGTTTGCTTAAAAGATTAAATTCAAATCAGTCTGAGACCAACCAACCTTATGAAAGTCCCTCATACCTGCGCAAATCGTTGTAAGGAAGCCTGGGTCATCTGGTAGCCTAGCATTGTAGGCCTGGGCACTCGCACCCAATTCCTAGTGGGTAAAAGCCCTCCTACATTGTAGTGCTGTAGTGGTTAAAATTATGCGGTAGAATAGGTTGACTGTCAACAACTGAAGATAAATCCAATGCATTTAACACCTTACCATCTTGGAGGCTGAGATCATTCTGGTTCTCAGCATCATGAGTTCCAGAAAAGGTTGTAGTCACGGTACATGCAAAGTAAGGTTACCTCCTTAGTTAAGTTACTCAGTAAAGAAAATATAAAAGGTCTGCTATAAAACTAATAGTTTGGAGTGAAAACGACTCATTTCCTTGCATAGCAGTCTCACCTGTGCAGAGTAGGTGGCCATGAAGCAACAATGTACAACTCGTGGCTAAAATGACTGGAAACGTTGAAGTTCCGGGAAATCCCTCCACCGCATGTAGCTGGTGAAGTGAAGGTTGTCTGACGAAGAATAACGCTGAGGAAACCAGGGTTTCATAGAGAAAATCTCCAAGAACTGAACAAAGCCAAATGACTAAAGAGCAGGGATAGGATATCGGGTCAATAACATAGCACCCCGGGTTCCAGTGGACCATTGTATCCAACTCTTCGATCAGACGGTGCTGCATGCCACAGATCGCATCCAGAGGAGGAGGAACCTGGCAATGGTGGAGGGAATGGGGCCTTCCTGTTGGTTTTTGCTCAACCACAGGACTCTTAAGCGAAACAGCCTCCCTAAATCATGCGGAATAGAGCCATAATGGCTATTGTTAGAGAGGTCGAGCACTCTGAGAAATGAGAGATTAGCAAGAAGAGGGGAGATGGGGCCATGTAAGCTCATACCTGTGAGGAAACAACTCTCTGGTGGTCTAAAGAGCATTGGACTCCAGTCCAGCTGCACAGGGACACACTGGTATTCCAATTTCTTAATGTCAATGTTTGGATCCAAGCCCTGAATGCCATCAGAGCCCGCTCATTAGAAGCACTGTTGAGGTGAGCATGAGCTGCCGATGCCAGAAAGAAACCCCATGAAGAAGAGAAAAGCAGAAAGAGGAACAATGGACAAGGCGGTCTCGTGGGCTTGTTGGGCTGAATAGGCGTTCTCCATTGCCATAAAATGAGAATGCACCAGTGTGCAAACTGTTTTAGCTTCTAATCTAACGGCTGAAACCTTTGCGATCGTCTAACACATAATCCTATGGTGTATAAAGATGCCAGGTAAGCAGAGAGGAGAGTTGATTTCAGATGGAAACGCCTTACGGCGTAAAAATTCATATAATTTATTCTTCCAAGGATATTTCTACAAGGTTAGAGTTGAAATTAGCCTTCTAACTTTTATAGATAATTTAGTATAGAACACAATTAAAATTTTATATAATCTATTCTTCAAAAGATATTTCTACAAGGTTAGAGTTGAAAAAACATTTGAGAGGAAATTTATGGTTTATGATATTCATAGTGGTTTTCCTTCTATGTAAAAAAACTTTATTTTCAAAAAGTTTTAAAATAATATATGATATGGTGGAAGGCATATTCAAACAAAGTAAAAACATTAACTTAGAATTGTTTTAGTTCAAGTGGCAATGGTAGTGGAAATGAAGTCACACACAAAGTCTTGGGTTCAAATCTTGTGCTACCCTCCTCCATAGGGGGGTGAATAATGGACATGTAAACATGAAAATCAGAGAGTCATACCAAGCTTACAAAACAAAAAAATAACATATATTTATTTAAATGGTTTATTAACTATATTTTTTATTAAATTAAAAATTAAAAGAAAAGTAATCCCTCATAGAGTTTATTTTGGCACCTACCAGTACTAACCTAAATCCATCTTAACCCTAGATACATGAAAATCAGAGAGTCATACCAAGCTTACAAAACAAAAAAAAATAACATATATTTATTTAAATGGTTTATTAACTATATTTTCTATTAAATTTAAAAATTCAAAGAAAAGTAATCCCTCATAGAGTGTATTTTGGCAGCTACCACTACTAGCCTAGATCCATCTTAACCCCAGATACATGAAAATCAGAGAGTCATACCAAGCTTACAAAACAAAAAAATAACATATATATATATTTTTTTTCTGGGCAAAAGGCTAAACTATTTGTATTAAAATAAAAAAGAAGAGTATGTACAAGAGGTCGAAACCTCTGAGAGCGCATGGACAGCTCTCTGACAAGAGATACATACCATTACTGGTAATAACATTGACATTTTGCTGTATCTAGAAAACCATTTACAGTTTGTAGAAATTGACAAAAAAGCCTGTAAATGACTGAAACTAAAACTGCTGCTGACAATACAAAAAAACTTGCTGACTAGACCAACCAAAAATAAACAAGGTGGAACCAGGATGAGAGGACACGCGTCCAGCAACCTAGCAGGTGGCCCGACAGAGCAAAGGTGGCGAAGGACACACGTCCGAGAACCAGTTTCATGCTGGACGAAGGTGGCAAGCATAGCGGAAAGAGAGCTGGTGCTGAGACACCCGGACCCAAAACCAGGGCCGAAACGACCTCCGAAGGTCATCGAGCCAGGAGCAAAAAACCAAAAACCAGAAGCAAAAGCCAGAACCTTACTCTTTACCAGTTTCGTCCGCCACCTTGTCTTCCTCGGCCTTCTGCTTGGCAGCGTTCTGCTCTGCTTCCCACTCCGCTGCCTCTCTCTCAGGGTCAGGTAGAAAATCGATCTCCATGCCGCATGGAATATCCTCCAAACTCAGAAATCTCGGAGGAAGAACAGGAAACATCCTTGCGCCAAAGAAATGCTCAGGCGTCTTTTCTTCCTCAGGTACATTATTAGCCTTGGAACTGGAAATTTCCATGTCGATTAAGCTACGAATTTCCTTTAAGGCTTCGTTCTGTTCCTTGGCTTGAATGCCGGTACTGTCTTCTTCAGGCTGGCTCTGAGTGGAAGGCTGGTAGGAGCTGTCCTCCTGGCTGCTACCCTGAGGGCTTCTGTTTGAGCTTTGCTCCTGCATTTCATAAATTCCCTTACCCTTACCCTCTGCATTTTCTTCCTCTGTGAAGACCACCGTGATTAGAGTTGAGACAATCGGTCTATTAGTGCGCCGGATGTAACGAAGAGTTACCATCTGGACCGAATTGTCCGTGTCTGAATCAGAATCGACATAACCCGGGGAGCTGGGCGAAGCAACTGTCAGCGGGGAAACTCTGCACGGGCTATGAACGCCCCGACCCCCATGTTTTTTGCCCCTACTCGGGGAAGCATGGCCCCGAATCGGCATATTGAGCCTTCCAGAATGAAGCACAGTCCTCCAGTTATGGTTCTCAGAGATGAAAGGAGACAGAGGAGGCCAGCTATGTCTCTGAGCTATGCCTCTGAAACGCGAATGCGTTACCCTGACACTCCTGCTCTCAACCCACAAACCTACATTCCCCTGTAGTGCAGAGCCTAAATTCTTAGCCTGTTCAGACAGGCGAATACCCCTTAAATCTTTGTTCCTGAACATTCTGGCGGCATCTACCGTGAAGACTTCGTAGCTCGGGCAGAAAGGATGGCAATGAATGCCATTGAAGGTGAATTTAATGACCTTCATTAATCACCAGACTTCCGACCCGAGGGCGCTGCGTGACGGTCACGTGGCATGCCGATTGCATGGTGTCACCCGCATCCGGGATGTTTGTGGCTTCAATCTGCATGTCTCTGTTCATGATTTCCTGGAAAGTTGCTCGATCTGAATCAGAAGCAATAACCTGAGGAGTTCCTTCCTGGTGCTCCTTGCCAAGCTCTGCCCCCAGGTTCGCTAGGAAGTCAGTAGCTTTGTTCCCTTCCCTTCTGATGTGCTTAAAAGAAGTGGATTTATTGTTCTGAAGCCAAGTCTGAAGAGATTCCAGTCTGGTAGCCATCCTCCAACTTCTGCTGTCCTTTTGTGCTGCGGAGCCCTGCTGAAGTTTTGAAGCCATGTTAATGATAATTTGCGAATCTCCTTCCACAATGAGGGGCATGAAGCTCTGATGATGAGCAATTTGAAGGCCGATCCACAGGCCTTCCAACTCTGCTGCATTATTAGTATTCCACCCGATGGATCCAAAATAGATTTTAAGAGGGATACCTTGAGAATTTCTGATAACTCCACCATATCCTGTTATACCTGGGTTGCCCTTGGACGCTCCATCAAAATTAAGAAGGTAAGTATTTTTGGGGGGTGGAGTCCATTGTGTGAGCGAATTTTTCCTTTGCGTTGTAGAAGTGCCTGGAGCAGTCTTGGGAGTGGTTATCTGGAGTTGCCAATTGTTCCAAATAGCCTGCTCTTTGTTGTTGGATGGCAGATCCTCTTGGGACCAGCCTTTGATCGAAAGAGTTTCCTGAAGGTTCTGCGTGATGATGGTCCAGATTTGCTCCAGATTCAGAGTCTGGTCTTTAAAAACTTTCCGGTTCCTTTCTTTCCAGATGTTCCACATTACTATGCCAGGAATGATTTGCCAGAGGGTGTTGAGAATATTACTCTGATATGGTTGCTGAGGCCAAGATCGTAACATGTTGTTTATGTCCCCCTGGTTTCTGATCACCCTTTGACAGCGAAAGGAAATTTTCTCCCAAACTCTGCGACTGAGGGGACAGAGGTGCAAGAGATGGGCTGCTGATTCCTCCTCTGAGTTGCAGTTAAGGCAAATTGAGGGTCCTGCAAATTTCCTCTTTCTTAGATTGTCCCAAGTTAGAGTTCTATTGTGCAACAACAACCAAAGGAAAGTGGATATCTTCGGCCATAAGGGAGGTTGCCAGATTCTCTCCCATAGTTGATCTTTTATGTAGTTGCCTTTTATAATTAGGTGGTAGGCTTCCGTCGAGGTGAAAGTGCCTTTCTCTGCATATCCCCATCTTAGCGAATCTGGTCCTTCCTTCTTGATTATTGTCCTCTTTTTTAGCTCCTCTGCTAAGGCTCTCTGAACCTCCTCTGTGCTGTGAGGTAAAATATCTCGGGCGTCCTTCCATTCGCGATGATCAATTGTGTTATTAGCTGTCCAGAATTGATCGATCGTTTCTTGTTGTGTGAGGTTCTGATTGGGGAGATCTTGGATAATGTTACTTATGCATGGTAACTGTTGCCATGAGTCTGTCCAGAAGCGCGCTTCACGTCCACTTTTAACTTCCCAGAAACAGTGTTGTTGTATGAGATCTTTGTTGAGAATCGCTGAATTCCAGATAACTGAACCTTTGCTGATTTCTGTCATTCTTGCTCGTTCCTTCAGAGGCAGATTGTTGGCGTATTTCGCTGTCCAAATTTGTGCCCATTGGGCATCTGGATATGTTAGCCATTTCCACCAGATTTTGGCTCCCATTATTCTATTGCTGTGTTCCGGATCACGGAGGCCTATTCCTCCTCCCTTTTTTGGAAGACATGCCTTCTCCCACTTGACAAGAGCCCATTTCCTGTGAGGACCAGAGCAGCCCCATAGGAAATTTCTCTGTAATCTTTTTATTGCTTTGAGGATCCATTTCGGGGCAGCTAGAATGGAGAATAAGTATAAAGGCATGGATTGCAAGACAGCTTTGATTAGGATAAGTCTACTGGCCATGTTTAAAGATCTGTGAGTCCAAAGTGATAATTTGGCTTCTAAATTTTCCAAGAGGGAGGTCCATGATGAGTGCTTCCTGGCAAAGTCGAAGAGAGGTGCCCCTAGGTATTTTGAAGGTAAGGAGGCAATAGAGAAACCGAGGATCCGAGCTATAGCTCGTTGGGTGGTGGGGTGCGTATTGAAGAAGAAAATCTGGGATTTGATTGAGTTGATTAGGGTGCCTGAGGATTTCGAGAAAAGAAGGAGCAGAGAGTTTAAGGTGCGGGCTTCTTGAACTGAGGGATAGCCGAAGAGCATGTTGTCATCAACAAATTGCTGGTGAGAGACAGTGGGTGCTTGATGGAGGGTGATGCCTTTAAGATCTTGGGTTTGTATGGCATTTTTAATGCATCTACCCAGGCCTTCCACCATAATAATGAATAGAAACGGCGAAAGGGGATCTCCTTGTTTAATTCCTCTGGAGGCTTGGAAGGTTGAAGTCGGAATGCCATTTATAAGAATAGAGAAGAAAGCGGAGGATATGAGGCCTCTGACCCATCTTATCCAAGCATTATCAAAACCAAAAGCATGTAAAACTTTTTGCATATATTCCCAACTTATGCTGTCGAAAGCTTTTGAGAGATCGATTTTGAGGAGCATACCTGGTTTCCTTGATTGCTTGAGGGAGTGGATAATCTCATGGGTAAGGATTATGCCATCCAGAATTTGACGCCCTTCCACATACCCAGACTGTTCTGGAGATATGATGTGAGGGAGCACTAGTTTTAGCTGAAGTGCCACCACTTTAGAGATAATCTTATATATAATATTGCATAATGCTATTGGTCTATACTTATCAGGCCTGTTGGATTCCTCCGATTTAGGAATTAGGGCGATGAAGGTGGCATTTAGACCGGGGTACATCCACCTCATGCTGCGAGATTCTTCTGCTACTTGCCATACTTCCCATTTGATTAATTCCCAAAAATAATGAAAGAAGTTTGAAGTGAAGCTGTCAGGGCCTGGAGCTTTACCTGCTTTGAGGGAGAAGGCTGCCGTTTCCACCTCCTGCATGCTGATCGGCTTGAGGAGCAAAGAGTTCTGCTCTTCTGATATGAGATGCGGGATGTGTTGCGTGATTTCTTCTATGGCTGCTGTACGATTTATTCTGGGCTCCTTACTCATTTCCGTGAAGTGTTGAATAAATTCATGTTCAATTTCTTCCTGGGTTTCCATTTTTTCTCCCTGCTCGTTGATGATTTGCGAGATATTATTTCTCATTCTTCTTTGGATCGTGGATCTATGGAAGAACTTGGTGTTTTTCTCTCCTTCTTTGAGCCATCTGATTCTAGATTTTTGTCGCCATAAGATTTCCTCCTGTTCCTCCCGTGCTAGAAGTTTGTTTTCCAAATCTTGCTCTTTTTGTGCCAGTTCTTCTGTACGCCCTTCTAAAATGATTTTTTGTTGTGTTTGTTTGATTCCCTCAATTATCCGCTCTTTCTCTTTTAGGATATTGCCAAACGTATTCTTGTTCCACCGCTTGATTTCAGCCTTGAGCATCTTCAGTTTTTTTTGGAATCTCTCCATTTTTGAAGGTGCAGTTGGGTTACTAATTTGCCAGAACTTCTGGATGAAATCTTTGAAGTCTGGGTGAGAAAACCAGAAATTTTCGAATCGGAATGGTCTTTTGATGTTGTTACCTGGCCGATTCCAATGCAATTCTATTGGCCAATGGTCAGATCCAGAAAAAGGAATAATGTGCGCTGTGAACTCTCCTCCGAGATGAACGGCATTGTCAGAAACCAGAAATCTGTCCAACCTGGACGCGATTTGTAGAGCGGCGCTCCTCTTGTTCGTCCAAGTGAATATGCCATTAGCTGTGAGGATGTCAATTAGCCAGTTATTATGAATGAAGTCTTTCAGTAAGGTGCCATCCCTGTTGATTCTGCATCTGCCTCCTTTTTTTTCCTCTGAAGAGGCTATCATGTTGAAATCGCCTCCCAAAATCCAGAGTGGAAGACGCCTTCCATTATTAAGCTGAGATATGTTTTCTAGAATTGCTGCTTTTTGGGGACTTTCTTGAGGGAAGTAAACATTAGTTAAGTGACCATGTATGTTAGTGCCCATGATATGAAACTCTGCCTGTATGAAGTTTTTATTTGCATTCATATTGTTTAACTGAATTTTCCCTGCATCCCAAAGGATTGCCAATCCTCCAGAGGCTCCTTGTGCATCTACAGTGGTGACTTGTCCTCCTGGCCAAGCCATGGCTGCTATTCTTTCCAAGATTATCGAGTTGCATTTTGTTTCCTGTAAAAACAAGATGGTTGGTTTTTCTTCCATAATCAAATTTTTAAGTAGTTTTCCTTTCTTGGGGCAGTTCAGCCCTCTAATATTCCATGAGATCAACTTCATTGGGAAGTTTTGGGGTTGGAATTGAAATATTTAGTGAGTTTGGCATATCTGCCTGACTCAACCAAAACTTCACCTATCTTTATCGTTCTTTCTAAGGATGTCTTGCGTCCTCTCTTCTTGCTGTCTTTGTATATAAAATTACCATCCCATTGGCTGCCTGTTTGAATTCCAAGTGAATATTTCTTTTGAGCTTTTTTCAATATTTCTACTAAATTATCAACTTGTGTTTCAGGGATTTTGTCAAAGTTTCCTGTCTTGCATGCCAGCTCTAACCCCAGGAGATCCAATTCCCCCACATCTATTGTTTCACTGTCGTCTTCCATGAACTGTGCTTCTTGTGCCATGCCTTCAGCTTGCTTCCCCTTGTCTTGGGTGTGGGAAGGATTATCTATCTCCATGTCCGGATTGGACCAGGTTTCTGTAGCCGCTTGTTCTTTTCTGCCTTCTTGGGTTTTCATGGACGCTTCTGGCTGGTTAAGTTTGCCAGTTTTTGAGTTTGATTCGGGCCTATCTTGTTGTTCTTCGTGCGCTAATGCTTCGAAACTATTGCTTGTAGATGGCTTCGTCTTCGCGGTCTTCTCTATTTTCTCTTTTGTGTTAGCAGGAGTCTTTTTGTGTCCGCGTCTTCTATTATTTACTTTGGTGAACCCATCCTGCTGTTGTGGTTCTTGTTTGCTTGGAGTATCCGTCTTGATATTTAGCGGGCAGTCTCTGAAGAGATGTCCCAGAGTGTGGCATCTTCTGCAACGGAATGGGACATGCTCATAGTCTAAAACTTGAATCCAGTCGCAGTCTTCATGAAAAAGGCGTATTTTGTCTGGAAGAGGCTGTTTCAGGTCCATATAGACACAGATTCTAGCATAAGAGGCATAGGTGGTGTGTCGCATTGCCTTTGTTTCTTCTGCGACTTTAACAAAATCACCTATCTTTGATCCAAGGGCTTTTAAAGAGTCTTCCCCCCAGTATTCCCATGGAAGAGAGTACAAGCGGATCCAGACTGGAGCATAGCTTAAATCCTCAGTATCTGGGTTGAATCTTGCCCTCCATTCTCTGAGGAAGAGCCCTGCTGAGTTGAAGAAGTAAGGCCCTCCTTCAACGACTATGTTCCTATCTTCAAGACAGTTGAAAATGGCAGTGAAAAAACCCTTTGGACCTATTAAAAGGGTGATTTCCCCTTTGGGTTTCCAGGTTCTGTTTAACCAGTTTCTTAATGCTCTCTCTGTAGGCCAAAGACCCATAAATTTGCAAATAATGGCATGATCTTACATAAACTGAATACGGGTATTTATACTAGGTCCTGGTAGTTCAACTTCCGGCATGTGCGCTGCTACAGGTTTGCAGGTCGAGGATCTTACCGTATTGTTCGCATTGTTGTTATTAGCCTCTGTTTCTTCCGCTGCTTCGTTTTGGACTGCAGCTTCATCATTGGTGACCTCCGGTTCTTCCTGGTGCCCACCGCCGTGCGGCTCTTTGTTGCCCTCCCCTCGCGGGGAGTCCATTGAAACGTAATGCCCAGACTCCGTCCAGGCAGAAAGCTGCCACTGTCAGGTTAGTGCGCCAGAGAACAGGGCAACCTGCCGCCGCAGGTCTGAGAAACCCTAATCGCCTAACTTAGCCATTGTCGTTTAGCTCCTTCTGCTCAACTTGATGCTACTATTGAGATTCATAAAAAATAACATATATTTATTTAAATGGTTTATTAACTATATTTTTTATTAAATTAAAAATTAAAAGAAAAATAATCCCTCATAGAGTTTGTTTTGGCAACTACCACTACTACCCTACATCCATCTTAACCCCAGATCTATCAAGCCTCTAGAGGGATCAAATCTCTTGAGGTGTAAACCTCTTTTTTGAGTGCAAAACTTGAGGAATTGTTTGCACCTCTAGAGATATGATCCCTTTCCATGCTTGATAAATCCGAGGTTAAGCTGAATGTAGGTTAGTTATATCATATCTATATTTGTTTATGGGCGTCTTTTTGTTATTATTTCTCTCTCTCTCCCCTTCATCTTTGTGTCTTTCTATCTCCATCTCTCCTTCTCTCTCTCCCCCACTCCCTATCTCCCAACTCTCCCTATTTTTCCCTCTCTCTCTCCCTACCATCTATATCTATATATCCCTACATCTCCTTTATCTTTCTATCTCACCAATCCAAGCACACACACACTCTCTCTCTCTCCATATCTATCTCTCTTCCTCCCTCTGTCTCTCTCTTCTTCCCTCTCTCCTCCCTCCAACTCTATCACTATCTCTCTCCCTCTATCATTTTCTCTCTCTCTCCTCCATCTCTCTATCTACCTCTCTCTTTCTTCCCCTTATCTCCATATCTCTCTCATCCCTTTTCTCTCTCTCCCTACTCTCCTTTCCTCTCTCTCTCTCTCTCTCTCTCTCCCGTGTCACTGCCCCTCTCTCTCCACCTCTATCTCGCAATGTCTTTTTTTCCCTCCCTCTCTCCCTCTCTCTCCCTGCCCCTCTCTCTCTCTCTCTCTCTCTCTCTCTCTTTGTCCTTCAACTCTTTTACTATCTCCCCCCCACTCTCCCCTCCCCCTTTATTTCTTAAATTTGATCACATTGTATTGTATTTAAGAAATTATCTAAATTAGAAAAATTCAATTGATTGCTAATGTTAAACCTATATTTTGGATCAACAGTGTCAAAGAAAATACAATAATGGAAACCTTCAAAGATTCATGTGTTATTTTGCCTCTATCATTGGTAGTCACTTTTCTTGCTCTCATCCCATGGATCCTTAGTTACGATAGGTATATGCTAGTTCTTAATGATATTATTTATATTATAAAAATTTAACATCTCTATATATAAAAGTATTATCATTTTAAAGTTTAGATATATCTCAAAAATAGTTATAACATTTTTTCTTTTAGATTTATTTAAAAAAATATTATTAAATTAAATTAAAATAAAATATTTTGATTGTGAAATACATTAGGGTTTTTTGGTATGCGGTGTTCATAAGCCATGGTATTTGCCCATGGTATTGTAAGAAAGTATATTTTCAAGTTAACAATATCCATGGTAAGGTGGGGGGAATATCCATGGTTACAAATTTTGTCATATTGTTATAAAATATTTTGACTGTGAAATAAGTTATGGTTTTTGGGCATGTGGCATTGATAAGCCATGATATAGGCCCATGGCATTGTAACAATGCCTATTTACAAGTTTGTAATATCTAGTGGGGGTGAATATCCATGGTTAAAAACCTTGTCATATTGTAAGTGTAAAGTTTTTATGTTCTTATCAATTAAATTTAAATATGGTTATGAAATCATTATTTTAATTTATAAAGTAAAGTGGATTTTAATCTATAGCTACTAATTATATGTTATATTTTTTAATGTGATATGTAATATTATTAATAAAAACAAAATCAAAATACAACAAATTAGATATCATTATTTTTAACATTTTATTATTAAGTGAGCCAAAATTTAAATGTGACTCATTTAGATACTACCCTCTATATTACTTTCCACTTTTTAGCTATTACTTTTAAATTTGTATTATTAATTGAGCCAACATT
>APFE030513818.1:0-30154 GCA_000404065.3 Pinus taeda
GCTGGTAGTCTCGGTTTTGAGATCCAGTGGGAAATCTCTGTGTATATGTGTTATGCTCTCGCATTTTTATTTTTCCTGTGATTTAGAATTCGTATGCAGGAAATTGTTGTACGGGGTTAAAACCTACACGAATCACCCAGCCACCTACTAAAGGAAACAACCCTATAGACATCACCAGAACGAGTAGCTATGTGGGCCTTGCCGAAACCATTAAGGTTAAATACAAGCTAGAAAAGCGGAAGAGAGGGTATGTAATAGCAAGCATCAAAGATCGAGGGGTGTGCCTCGCCGCCCAGTTGCTGGTTGGTAAGCTCATGAGGAAATGCAGTGCAGATGAGGTGTTGGCATCTGTTATTGCGCTCATGGAACAATGTGCAGAGAGAATTCAGTTCAACTAGGCACAGTTTCTCTGTGATGAATTTTTGACGAATTGTTGAGAATCCCAGGAGCGAGGTAAGACTTTCCATTACGCATGGTTGCTCCTAACAATATTACTGGTTGCAGGAGAGCTGCCGAAAGGTAGCCGGTTTCCTGACATTGAGAAAGGCCTAGCTGAAGCTGTGTGGTATAATTCGCTCCAGGCTACGAAAGATGCCACGAGGATTCATGAGATCAAGGTGTTTTGGATATTCATGGAGGCAAGTGTACAAACATGGATCAATCGCAGGCTGCGATTATCCTTGACAACATACAACCGGTTGCCAAGTACGTCCGAGTTCAAGGTGGATATGCATAATCTATATATTCGGGTGTGAAAGGATTCCACTCGAGCATGGGTAAAGCTTCCGTTAATTGCAATGGATGATGCAATATTTGACGCAATGGCGACATGGCCACCAAAATGGCACGCTCCAGACTTGGCGCAATTAGAAAAAATTGCAGCTCAGCAACGGAGGAAAGAACTCAAACTGCGCATTACACAATGAGCAGAAAGAACACGCCACAAAAAGGAAACGCCCACGCGGCGGGAGGCAACTAAGGCAGCATCAAAAACCATCACGATGGCCACTGAAGAGATTGTGGAGGAAATATCCCTGGAACAGGATATACAGGGGGAAGTGGAGACAAGGAAGGCATGGACCTGACCACAGCGTCAACTCAACTTAAGAGACCGCACGTCCAGGAGCAACCACCAACACACAAAAAGACGAAGATAGAAAGGACTTTAGAGGGAAATCTTCTTGCCCACAAAGAACCAGTGCAGGATATCACTAAGAGTGCTCTGGAGGAATTAATGAAAAAGGAAAAATTGTGTTGGGGGCACTCAGAGTGTAGCTCTAAACATTACAAACGTGAACCCCAGGAGGGATGAAACCAAACCTACCAGACGATACATCCACAATAGAGTAGATGGTGCACGCCCACACAATGAACACTTTAGGATTACCAGTAGGCGCCATCATAATAGAAGCCGAAGGTAACATGAGAATTTGGGGGTTGAATTTGTCCACCCTGCCAGCTGTAGGATGGGGTAAACCCTATACTAGCTGTAGGATGGGGTAACCGTTGAGATCTGCGCCAGGCAAAGCCGTGCCCTCCAGATCTTGACGGAGCAAAAAGGAAATCTGGACCAGGTCAGTCTCCAGCACGATGACTTGGTTGCACGTAGCCAAGAATTGGAACAGGCCATAGTAGAGGTTTGTAGTAGTGTACCAGAGCTGGTTGTGCCAGCGAAACTCCTAGCAGCCGAAAAGATTCATCATATAGCTACAAGAATCCGTAAGGATCAGGAGGAGGCTGCCAAAATTCAATGGGAATTAAGCTTACAGATCACGGAGCTAAGACTAAAATCATAGCCCCCTAACCTACCAAACGTTAGAGAGTAGGGCCGTCGTGCCCTTCACGAAGGATTGGCATTAATGGAGCGCGCTATACAGGATTTCACAGGACCGTTGGATCATTCCCTTCTTACACTCACATCACTACAGGAAGACCCAATGTTGCAGCAGGTAGAAACAAAAGCAAGAGAGTTGCAACAGGCCTATGATAATGTCTAGAGGACTGCGTAGATGGTTGCTACTACTCAGCGATTGGCCAAGATGAGGGAGGCCCAGGCACTCAAGGCACAAGTCAATGCTACTCACTAGAAGGAAGTAGTCCTTAAAGAACGCATCCAGCCATGGCTTGATGAGTCATTCGCGGTCACCACCAGCATTGAAGGAAGGCTAGCCCACATGCAGGCAGGATATGAACTCAAGGAAGCAAGTGAAGATGATAATGACGTATCAGAGGCTCGCACACAATGAGGATAGCAGATGGCAGAAGAATGTGTTGCGGGAGTAAGTGAAGCACAAAATTTGTTGAATAACCTCTGCACAAAGATCACCGTACGAGTCGAGTGATCAGGATGAGTCACGATGATTGTGTTGGGGGCCTGTTGGGTAGTGCATCCCCTGCGTAACAGTTTTGGGGCTTAAAGCTCGCAATTTTGGGTAAAAGTACGGTAAAATTTCCACGAATTGTGCGGAGCACGAATTTTAATGGGTTAAGTCTAAAGGTAGTTCGCCCTAAAATGTTATAGATTAATCTAGAATGTGTCAGCTTCCCCATGGTCTGTGGACCACGGAAATGTATAAATAAAGCAAGGATCTAGGTTTAGAAGATAGTTTTTGGATGATAATTGTAATGGAGATCTAAAGTGTATGGGTTTGTGAAGCAAGGGTGATTTGAGTCTATAAGTCGAAGTCATTGGTAGAGGTTAGAGTAGGCTCTGCAGCTGTGTGCACAGAAGCCTTGTAGAGTCCGTAGCTGTGTGCACGGACCCCTACAGCTGTGTGCGTAGGGTGGAAAGTGGATTGTACTGAACGAAAGATTAATAAAGATAAGTATTTTGGAATAATTGTGTGTCTGATCACAGCTCTGAATATTTATGGTTATGTTATGGTTTTGTAAGTAATATTTATGATTGCGCGCATTGGGTTTAACTGTTAAATGTTTCCTTAAAGACCTTAAAGAATAAATCAGATCTATAATAACTGCAATAAGACTAAGGATCTAAGAAACACCCCTTCACGGATCTTTGCGAAGACTAGACTACTGAGCGGAACTGCATAAGTGCGTAGATTGGGTTGAGAATCTTCCAGACCTCATCAAGACATCCCTAGGGTGTGGAAACCTGGTTCCAGCACCCTCCCATACTACCTCGAGTGAGACTTCAGTCAGCGCTCCACGAATTGTTGCTGAAAGGGCCGGTAGTGTGGGATTTGTTTGGCTAAAACTATTTTGGACCTGGGTTAAGGCCCAATAAGTCAACACTCTCACTTTTATTTAGTTAGTTCTTCATTGAAAAGAAATGGTTTCTTTACTCATGTAGTTGCATTCTAGGAGTTTTTGAAGATACATTCGGTAAGGCTTTGAAACTGAGATCTAATTCAAGATAAATTGCTAAAATTTATTGAATTAATATAAAAACACATTGGAACTTAATGCTCATATATCTAGAGGTCTAGGCTAGAGACGTGTTCCGACGTCTTTAAACCTAGTGGATGTTGTTTTCACTAAGGTTGGTTGATTCCTCCTTTTGTGATTCGATAAGTGCTAGTACAAACTTGTGCTCCCTGTACTGCCATGTATATGATGGGAGACCCCACTAGGTTGCAATCCTATTATCCATAGGAAGACCATTCAGCTGCCTTGCAAACGTGATACACCGAACACAACATGCGAGGAGATTGCCTGCTCATACTTCTTTGTTCACCGGAAGGTATTCTACAGTTCACGGTTGCCTGGTGAACCTTGTTCCTAGAGTCCCAGAGTAGTCATTTGATCTTTTTGACTCATTAAACTTAAAAGATCATTCGAGCACTTGTCCTTTCGAGCTCGTTTCCAATCAGAAGTGATAAAGTCATCTTTTGTCCTTTTCTCAACTCTTAAAACATGAAAAGGCAAAGTTTTGTTTCAGTGTTCTAAAATTAACTTCCCACCAAATATTCCTAGTAAAATTTATCTTCCTTAGTAATTTGTTAGAGTCGATTCCAATGGAAACATTTCCAGAGTCCACCCGTCAAGGGTTCCCCTTGGAAGAAAAATCCTGGTCCTTTTCCTTCTTTTGGAAACACTGGTGCTCCTTATATGGCAATGTTGTCCCTCCCTGGGTTAACCATTGGTTTACTTGTCTAGTTATTTTCGACCTCGGTGATCCCGAGTGTCCCAACTCCTGCCTCATCGTCTCCTTCATTCGAATCATGTCACGATGATTCTAAAGTTGAGCCCTCACCTTCTTCCCCCATTTCTTCACCTTCCTCTTCTAATTCACCTAGTGAAAGTTTCAAATCTAGTAACCAGGAGGCTACAAAGAAGAAGAAGAAGATGAAGAAAAATAATTTAGCTAAGCAAGAGGTCGACTGTGCTGCTGTTACTCCAAATGCACCTCCTATAGGAAAACCTTATATTCATCCATGGAAGGTCAGATTCCCTTGCAAGATGTGTGAGGGTGACCATCTCCTTGACTATCCTGGCATTCCTAGAGTCTTAGAGGTATGTTTTCAAAATCTGGATTGACCATCCACTTCGACCTCTGGAGATCATGTCGATGCTACACTCTTGGCTAGCGATTGTTAGAAGAAAGGGAAGATTAGATTCCCTTGTAGCCTATGTGAATGAGAGAATATTTTTCACCTTTGTCCTCTTATGGATAAATCTTCCAAAGTTTTGGAAAACCTTATAGCTCTTCAACCCCAACTTCCTATTGGTTATCAGAGGCTTTCTTCTAACTCTCTCCTGGTTGGTAAAGAGATTGACTTGGGTTCATCTCTTGCCCGTCCTGCTCTTCCTGAGCGAGACTCTTTTGTGTCTGTTCCTGACCAACCATTGGTCGAAAAGAGTGTCGACTTAGCTCTGCCACCAGTTGCTCACTCTTTTCTAGAAGAGCGTAGTGATCTTACTGCTCATGTTCTTCTTGTCTCCTCATATTTTGATGAATCGAAGAGTGACCCTGCCGTCCTAGTTGTTCAAGAGAGTCATTCTTCTATTCCTGCAGAGAATGAGGGCAATCATATGATACCCCCGCCAAGTAGTTCTGTCATTGGTGAGTGCCAGTATTGCAGCAAGAATGCTGCGACTCCTAGGTTTCCAACTTTACTTTTATCAACCCGATAGTTCGTAACAAACTTGGAAGCGTCGGTGTTATATTCACAAGTACTAGTTCTTACTGTAGGTTGTCACTTGGTCAGTCGGTGCACGATCACTAGGAGATCAAGCCAAATTCTATAGATCTCAGAAGAAGCTCTATGTGTCATGAAGGAAAAAGAAGATTACTCTACAGAAGCGATTCTAATTGCAAAAAGGAAAAAGACTGGAATGTAAAGGAAGACCTAGGAAACCCTAATTAACAAGATAATTCTACTTTTTCCAAAAACACTATTAAAACCATGAAAGAAATGCCATTATCTACTCAAGAAAGCAAACAACACCTAACCATGTTATTTCTAGAAGTAAATAAGAAAAAAACTTATTTTTTGATTTTTATGTGTTTTTATGTGAATTTGACATGCATCTAATTTATTGTGTGTGAGTGTGGCAGTGAATAGGTGGCGTTAAAGGGTGGTTTTGGAGCTTGGGAGGATGGAATATGGTATGGATGGGTCCTAGGAGGTCTTAGGTGGCCTTCTGGATACCTTTTCCACACTTGGCCTCCAAAAGAAAGCCTACAGGAAAAACTACAAGAGCACACATGGATCATCAATCTTTTCATTTTTGCTGGCCTTGATTCTTCATGGTTCATCCATGAGGTTGTTTCCATTAACTGCAGGTCCCCTAGCTTGGCATTGGGGTCCCACACGTTCATGTCTGTGAGGGCCATGTTGTGTAAGTTGAACTCTGCCATATTTTCCTTATCCTCTGAGGTGCTTTGGTCACACAGGTCCATGAACTGCCTGTAGTCTTGGAAAGGCATTGTGCCTCTTTGTGCCAAAGTCTTTATTTGGAAGTGAAGCCATTAGTCTTTTAGATAGAGGCCATAAGATTTGGCTGGTTTTCTACATTGTAAGGCCTCCATGGATAAGCTGGCCATGTATGCTAGCTGAGTCTCTTTCTCTTGCAGCTGCCTCCTTAGGATTTCATTCTCATTTTCAAGGTGGCTCCTTGTGATGGCTTCTCGGTCTCTGAGAGCACTCAATTCTCTGCCCATTTCCCTGAGTTTGTTTTCCATATGGCCAACATCCTCAACCCCTTTGGATTTAGCTATCTGAATCCACTTGTGTGTCCTCACTCTTTCTTTCTCTAATTCGAAAAATAGTGGAATTGAAAATTTTTGTGGGATTATTCTGCCTCCCTCAAGTAGATTGTAATAGGAGGCAAGACTAGGCTGGGGGTCTGACTCTTGTAGTTCTTTTGCTTCTTCCTTCACCTCTGGTTGTCCTTCTATCCTTTCCTCAAGCTTTTGGGTCTCCTGTAGTCTAGATAGTGACTCCTATAGGTCTGGCTTTAGGTGATGTAGTACTGCCTTTCCCTTCCATGTAGAAGACCTAGGAGTCCCCCTTTCATATGTGATGGGTGTCTTGGAAGGATATTCTTTCCCCTTGGCAGATGGTGAATCTTCAATGGTAATGGGAACTTTTGAAGAGGGTTGTGGTTTGCCTGTTTTAATCCTTGTGCTGTTCCTTGCCCTGAAATACATGGAGGTCTGCCTTTTCCTCTTTTGCACTAGCTTGACTGGTGTACTGAGGGCAGTGAGGGTAGCTGATGCCTCTCTTTCCAAAGTCTCGGGGGACTCTTCCCCTTTCTCTGCCTTCTCAACCTCCTTTTCTCCTTCTTCTGTCTCTTTTACTGTCTCTTCAACTTTTCCCTCCTTTGTTTCTTTTCCTTCCTCCTTCCTTTCTTGCTCTGTTCTGCCACCACTGGCTTCATCTTCTCCTCCTTATTGTTCTTCCTCCTCACTACCAGTAGGAATGACAACATAGGTTAATGCTTTTATGCCATCCTTAGCTGTCATGTTTTGGAAAACTTCCCATGTTGTAGGGAGTGTAAAGGTATGGAGGGCTTCCTCCACTAGGAGTTTGATTAAGCCATGGTGAGTTAACTGCCCTGAATTTCCTGCTTGTACCTTGGTGCTAGAGTCAATGAGTGACTAAAGGATAAAATAAGGGATACTGAGCTTTTGAGGTGCTGGGGTATCCATGCCATACTTCAAGTCATGAAGGATTCTGAAATGATAAGCATAGACAATGTTGTGCTTCCCCTCACAATAAATGTATTTGATTATTTGGTGGCTAACCTCATCCCATGGATATGGTATATTAGCCCTTCTAATTCCATTTTTATCTTCCATAGAGGTTTCATTATTTTGGAAGAATTTCTTCTTGGCAGCCTGGCCAATGGGTTTTTCATCTTTACTCCAAGGCAGCCCAAGAGGAAGGGTAGTGACCCTACTGATGAATTTTCAGGTTATTTTGATGGAGAGGCCTCTAATGGTTATAGTGGCATGTGTTATTGTGTGAGGGACCAAAAAGAGAGCAAATTCTTGGGCAATCTCCTTATCAAACACTTGGAATTTCTCAAAAAAGTTCATCATTTTTTTCTTGTGAATATGTCCACTACTTGGGGATGTACATGGAGCCTAGTGGAGTTAGTGGGCTCCCTTCTCATAAAACCTCCTATCATACTGCCTGTGCTTTTTTTTAAAAAGCAAATATGGAGGTGGAGACAAAGAGTTTTTGAGAAAAATAAAAAAATAGAGGAGACTATGTTTTTTAAAAATAAACAATTTTTTTTATGTATTTCCTGCCCTCCTAAAGACTAATTTCACCCTCAAATTGAGACCACTTCTTTCATGTATTGATATTCAACATGGGGCATGCATGAACCCTACCTCTTCAAACTGAATTTCGTTCCAAAAGCCCTGTTTTCTCCCTTCAAAAAAGGCTCACTGCCCCTCCTATAGAAGCCCGCTGTCCCTCCTGTAGATTTCCTGTAGATGCTCTTGTAGATTTCCTATAGGTACTCCTGCAGAAAATGTTGAGAGCAAAGATAGGGATGAAAGAAATGGAGGATGGTGGTTACGAGGCTGTGGGGGCATAAGAAGGTTGTTGTAGCTTGAGTTACGAGGAGAAAATGAAGAAAAGGTGGTGAGAATGCTCGGGGAGGAGTGCTCATTACCCTTTATAGATATTTTCGGTTATGAGTGTTGAGCTGGCAATGCGTTCGTTGGCCACATTTAGACTATTGGTCCCCACCTGCCTTGTCATCATGGCCCCTCCTCGTAATCATCCCTCATTATTGCATTGGATTTCACTCTTTCTCCACTACCTGTCTTTGGCATCTTTTCTTAAGTTGATTGTGGGCACGTGTGGGTGATATCTCGGATGAGTGGAGTCAACTAGATGAAGGTGGCCAAGTTAACTAGCCACCTTTCCCTCATTCAATCTCAACCATCCCATTGCCTTTGTATGACTCCTAATTACACAAATGAAAATAGACGGTGATTTAGTTACTTACTTGTGATCTGAGTGTATTTGTTGTGAGGTGTTGTGGCTCTCTCTTTGCTGCATGCCTTCATTGTTCTTCATGCATGCTGTCTTTGCTAGCTAATGTTTGATGGTGGACTTTTGAATGTTCTTCTTTTGCTAGAGCTGGCCTGCATGTGCCTTTCCAACCTTCAGATGTGCACTCTTTTGCTGTTGGTGCTGGACTTCGATGGGATCAATTGCTACAGGAATTCCTACAGGAGCTCCTGTAGCTGCTTCTCCCCTTGAAACTTCAGCTTTTCCTTGTGCTTGGAGCTCGAGAATAATGCAAGAGGTGTCATGCATCATGGAGGGAAAATAGGTAAGCTTTAGGTATGGTTATTGGTGCTTTTTTTTTGTTTTTATTTATTTGTTTTTTTTTATATTGGAAAACTGTTTTTTTCTCTGTTTTTCTTGGATAGGAAAATAAATGATGCTTGGGGGTGTGATGCAGGCTTGGAGATGATAGCAAGGAGGCTTGAAGGTGGTAAGAGGGATGATAAATTCCTCATGAAGCTCTCCTGGTCCCTCAAATTGCCTTCCGTAGACATTTTTGGCTCTTTGTAATTCCTACAAGAGCCTCTTGTAGAAAACACAGAGCCTCCTATAGAAGACACCGTTTTGGAAAAAAAGTGCAGTGGGGTGAAAGAGATGCCAAATATGATGGAGTAAGGTGTGGAGAAGGTGAGATAGGTGCTGGTGTGAATGTCAGGGTTCCCTTGGCACCTTCTTCTACTTCCTGTAGTCCTGCTGCAATCCTGCAATGCAACAAAAATTCATTTTTTTTCTTTTCTTTTTTTTTGAAAACAACTAGGGTGCCTCAGAGAGGTGAATTGCCTGCCCTGGGCACCTCCAAGGGGGGTTTTCACCCAGGGATCTTATTCTTTTTTTCTCTTTTTTTTCATCACTGAGCTGCCTCGGAAGAGGTTTTCAACCCAATGGTGGGACTCAAGCGCCTCATGGAGGTTTTCACTTTAGTCCTTATTTTTATATTTTTTCTTCAGTGAGTGGGTGAAGTGGAAGTTAAAACATGCTCCACTACCATCACTGTTTTATTCAAATCTTCAATGAACTCTCGCTTGGAGAGGGGTTTCCTTGTAACACAATAATTTTTCATTGTCCTCATCTCAGTCCCTCTGCTGTGTCATGTATCAAATAAACATGTTTATATCTTCCCACTTATGCAAGAAGATTAAGCAAATGCTCTCCAATGTTGAATATTGACCCTTTTTGACTAAGTTCCTACATCGTCTCTAGTAAACCCTTAAAGTTTGTGATGATTCCCTATCATGCACTGTATCGTTGCGACGTCATCGCTAGTCCCCAGTTCATGACCCGAGAACGATCCAGATTTGGCGAATTAGTTCAAACAGTCGGCCTTCTAAATGTCTCTAGATCTGGTTGTTGGGTCAGTTTGGGTCATCTTTCTGCCTCTGGGATGGTGGTTTTGCCCCTTGTGCAACCTCCCTTGAGGATAAGCTCCTTCTCCCTCATTTCATGGAGGCCCCTTCTCCTATAAAATCACTCACCATTGCTATGATCTACTAGTCTTTTAGTTCTTTTGGTTGGACAGTGCTGTTAGTGTTTTTGAGTTTGATAGATAGCTAGTGTGAGTGTGACAAGTGTGGGATTGTTAATAGCTTGTGAGAGGTTGTGGAGTGCCCTTAACCTTGTGTTAAAGCTTATGAGTGAGAGAGAGATATTGTATGTTGGGAGACCCATCCTAGAAGAGTGAATGCTTGGAGAAACATACTGGTTGGACCCTTCGAGAAGGCTTGCAACGTCAAGACTTGGTTGTAAGCTTTGCTCTTGATTTATTATTAATACAATCAATGATGATTTCCTATGTCTTGTATGTAATTTACTTGATAGCTCATTATTTCTTGACTTTATGAGTAAATAGATAATTGTTGTTCTCGATTATATGCTCTGTTGTTTTCTTCTGGTGTTTCAGGTTGATTGCTCATTAAGGAGAAGGAAACGGAAGTCGGAGCAGCGCAACGGAACTTCACCAACCACGGGTTTGAGGTAAGCCTCCAACAATGACTATTTAAGGGAATCAATTGTTGTTTTCTCTTTGTTGTGACTATACCCACTCTAGGGCTAGAGAGGTTACCTCTATCCGTAGAGGGAACACTTTCCTGCATCACAAGTTGGCGACTCCACTAGGGATCAAACCCAGAATCTCTGGTTTCGCAAACCATAGATCGGACAGTACAAGTTGGCGACTTTGCTAGGGAATCCTTTGTATGATTTTTCTCTTGTTTTCTCTTGTTTGGTTTTGATTTGGTGTCTCTTGAATTTTGGGGTTGAAACATCAGTTTTTGGGTTACCTGGGTCAATATGGGAAGTCCCCTTACTGTCTAGAAGAATAATCTAGTGTCATTTAGGTGTTTTTACTTTGTCTTTTGCTTAAGTAAGATCATTTTTGAAGATAACCTAACAGTCGCGACGATGTCACTGATGTTATAGCTTTGTACCCACAACTATTTGGCTTTCATCTCGAGTTTCTAGTTTAATTCCCGTGACAACTCTTGAAATCGGACCGTCGCTGAAAACAAGTGTACTTTAGCGACTAGTCTCTAGTTGTTAGTGTAACACTAGTGACTAGTCTCTAGTCGTTAGTGTAATGCTAGCGACTAGTCTTTAGTTGTCAGTGTAAGACCCACGACGATTCCTGTGAAGTTGTTTTTACAACTTTACCTCCTGAATCCATCAGTCTTGTTTATCCCCTGTTGTTTTTTGTCTCTCATTAACTTGTTTTGATTGCTTTTGGTTAAGGTATTATCTCATTGATTTCATTTGAGTGAATCTTGTGTTTTTAGACCCTGTGACCTAGCTCTCTAATCGTTTCAAACCATTTGCTTGGGTTGCTTGTATATCTAAGGTTCATCTGCAACCATCTTATTGATTTTCTTGAGGCTTTTCCGCTGCTTGTTTTCTTGCTGGTTGATTTTTAGTGTCGATTATTGAACTGATTTTTATGTTGATTCGATTTCTTCACTACGAAGCATAGATCACAATTGTTTGGGTTGATCAATTCACACTTGCTTGTTTGTATCTTTAAATTAAAAAAAATAAATAAATAAGGTATTGCATTCATTTGATATACGAAAGTGAAAGTATATGTGCATTTCAATTTTCATGTTTGAGAAATTGAAAAGAGAACTCTAAATATTTCATTAGTAGTATCGATGCATCGTGATATTAGTGTATTGATGCATTGTGTTTCTTAGTGTTTTCATTTGCTTGTGTTTGTTTGAGGACGAACTTTCTACCCTCCTTTAAGTATGTGTTCATCGAAATGAAAGATGCTTTACTCATTCTAGTTGCACCCTAGGGTTTTTTGATATACATACGGTAAGGCCTGGAAATTGAAACCTAATTCAAGATCAACTATAAAATGAATTGAATGAACTTAACAACGCATTGGAACATAACGCATTTAGAGGTCTAGGCCAGAGATGAGCTCCGATGTCATTAAACCTAGTCACTATTGCTTTCACTTAAGGTTGGGTGATTCCTCCTTCTGTGACTCAATAACTGCTAGTGCAGTCTTGCGCTCCCAGTACCGTCGAGTATATGTTGGGATACCCCACTAGGTTATCATCCTATATCCTTAGGAAGCTGTGTCTGCCACCTTGCAAACCGTAATGCACCAAACACAACATTCGGGAAGATTGACTACTGTATGGAAAGTCCTTGGTTTTCATATGATCGCCAAGGTGTATATGCAGTTTTATGGGTTGTTTGGTAAAAATTTTGCCTAGTTCTCTAGAATAGTCACTTTCATTCCTTTTTAGACTCCTTAAAAGAAAAGTTCCATCTAAGCACTTGTCCTTTTAGGCTCATTAAACCTCAAAAGAGATAGAGTCACCTTTTCGTCCTTTTCTCCACTCTCTAAAGATGAAAAGGTCAAGTTCTGTTCCTGCATCATAAAATTTACTACCCACAAAATATGCCTGGTAATTGTTTGAGTTCCTGGTTGTGATAAGAGTGCTTTTTAGGCTCGTTCCTAATGGCAACATTCCCCGAGTCTACCACCCAAGGTCTTCCCCCAGATGGAAATCCTGGTCCGTTTCCAGCTTTTGGAAATGCTGGTGCTCCGTACATGGCAACGTTGTCTTTGCCTAGGTTAAACATCGATTTGCCCGTTTGGTTGTTTTCAACCTTGATGGTCTTGAGCGTCATGAACCCTATTCTACCATCTCCTTCATCTGAACGATGACATGTTGATTCCAAGGTTGAGTCTACACCTTCTTCCGTTGTTTCTTCCTCCTCCTCTCCTCCTTCGCCTAGTGAAAGTTTCACATCTAGTAACTAGGAGACTAAGAAGAAGAAGAAGAAGTCTGATAAGTGCAAGGCCAGCTATGCAACTATTGCTCTGAGTACATCTCAAGCCAGAACACCTCCTACTCCTTCATGGAAGGTTAAGTCTCCTTGTAAATTGTGCAAGGATGACCATCTTCTTCGCGATTGTCCTGGCATTCCTAGGGTCTTAGAAGTATGGTCTCACGATATGGCTCGTCTCTCATTGTCCTTTGAAGCTCATGATGATGCTACCCTATCAAATGGAAACAATAAGAAGAAAGGGAAGATTCGATTCCCCTATCAGCTATGTGAAGGCAACCATCCCCTTCACCTTTGTCCGCTCATGGATAAAGTTTCCGCCATTTTGGAAATTCTTACAGCTTCTTCGCCTCCACTTCCAGTTGGTTATAAGAGGCTCTCTTCAGACCCTCTCCTAGTTGACAAAGAGATTAACTTAGATTCTTCTCTTTTCCACCCTTCTCTTCTCAAAGCTCACTGTGCTAAGCATGTTCCAGACCAACCATTGGTCGGAGAGAGTGTCGACTTGGATTCACCACCTGTCGATCACTCTGTTTCGGAGGAGCATCATGATTATACTGCTCATGTTCTTCTCATCTCATCAGATTCTCCAGATCTGAGAATGACCCTCCTATCCCAGCTGATTTGGAGAGTCCTTCTTCAGTTCCTGTAGAGCATGGGGGCAATCATATGATACCCCCACCAAGTAGTTCAGTCATTTCCTTCGACTGGAGCCATTTGATTGCATTTCGCCTTCTATCCTATGTGCCTTTCTAGATTACAGTACATGCCTATGATAACGCAGTACCTAGCACTGTCTTGGATGAGGGTGCGTCGGTTAGTCTCATGCCTTTCACTACTTGGCAAGCTTTGGGCTCCTCGTAGCTTGTGCTGGTCATGCAGAATCTGTTGGCATTTGACAGAGGAACCAATCAATCTTTGGGGATCCTTCCAAAGTTTCTTGTTACTTTTAGAGGCAAAAACATCTATATAGAGGTGATGGTTGTCCAGGGTGCTTTAGATTTCAGTCTTCGCCTTGGCCATGATTGTATTTATGCCATGGGAGATCTCGTTTCTTCACTTTTCCGTGTGGTTTGCTTTCCGCATGATGGAAGAATGGTGAATATTGATCAATTGTCATTCTTTGGTCACCCGGTGCCTCCTGTACCACCGTCATCCCCCATCGATTCTTATCCGCAAGCAGTACCTTCCTTGCCACATGCCAATTATGTGGCTACCCATTCCGTCTCCACCTCTCCTGATGATCATGCAGATGGTCTTGTACATCATGTCTGGGGGAACTGGAACCCGATCTGTCATTGGTGCCTCATGACATGTATTCCTACCAGATTGTGTTTCTTCCGTCCCGCGAAGACCTCTTGGGAGCCATGTTCTCATATGACCTATGAACAGGAGTTCCAAGGATAGTTTGTTCCTGTGTCAACCTCATTAAAAAATGAAACCGGGTGTCTCGAGGATAGTTTGATCTTGTGTCAACCTCATTAAAAAATGAAACAAGGATCATGGAGCATAGTTCCTTGTCTTGTGTCAAGCTCATTAAAAAATGAAACAATGAGTTCTGAGGATAGCTTGTTCTTGTGTTAACCTCGTTAAAAAATGAAACAAATGTTCTGAGGATAGTTCTTTTTCTTGTGTCAAGCTTGTTAAAAAATGAAACAAGGGTTATGAGGATAGTTCTTTTACTGTGTGAACCTCATTAAAAAATGAAAAAACTCCCTTTTCCAAATCGAGTCTTTGATTAAGATATCGTAAAATCCGATTCGAGTCTTTCCAAGATCCTCGAAAGTGAACCTTCATTCCATCCACCTCGTTGAATGCAATGAAGCTTGGGGGGCATGCACCTCCATTTGCGTCATTATGTTGGGGGCATGCGAACCCATAACAAGCATATTTTTTCATTTCAATCTTGTGTAAACATGAAACTGAATCCAAGCAGAGTTATCCATGGTTCAAGCTTGTGTAAAAATGAACCCATATCTGATTTACATCTCGTGATCGCCATTTTTATCCGCTAAATTCTGCTAGATGGGCCTTGGTTGTTTCATTCCATCGCCACCATCTCTTTGACTGATCATATGCTTTCACTTAGTTGTTTTTCCTTTCCTGAGGAACGCAGTGATGAGTGGTTTTATTAGCCAGCCTCTTGACCATTACATGTTTTGAGCAGTTCCACCATTGCCGGAACTAGTTGCTACCCTTTATACCACTCATTCCTCTAGGATGAGTCACCTTTAAGCTCTTTTATAACTCATAAAATATGAAAATATTGCTGAGTTTTTCTCTTTTTGACTCGTTAAATGGAATAAAAAGGCGGTCCACTTTCAGCTCTTTTCCAATTGTATAAATGTGAAAAGATGGTCGGGCTTTTGTCATTTCAAGTTCAATTTTGGTTACAAAATGTCATGTCATCGATCGCTTTTCTATTTTTTCAGATCAAGGCCACTAATTACGAAAAGTACTCCTTGATCGTAATGGTCAAGTGATTCTCTCGAGTATTATTTTATACTTTTTCGGGCTCGAGGGACACAAATTTAGGAAAAAGGACCCCCCTGGAGTTTTCTTTTTCGTGTCTTTTTCAAACTCTCTAAACATAAAAAAGACTCTGAGTTTTACCTATGTTGGACTCGTTAAACCCTGACGACATTGGACTCGTCACCATGACGAGACTCGAGCTTCTCCTCCCTAGGGCTCGTTAAACTATCACTAGGTTGGATTGGTTTAAAGGTCGAACTTATATTACAAGCATATGCTATCCCCTTCAAGCTTTTTTTCAAAACTAATTGGGGTACTCGCCAGCAATGGTGGGGGAAAATTATGGAAGTCATCATTGGTTACCTGTGGCAGCTAGTCACTCTTTAACATCAACACTTTTTCTTCTTGTCAGGTTAGGATATCCACACATCATCATTTGGCCTTCCGGGGTTCTGGGTAGCCATTTTGCCTCATTCTGTTTGATCTATGTTGTCTCCATCAAGCCTCTGATCCCTTGGTACCAAAATGCTGCCATATTCTGCAGTCGTGTCACTGATATGTTCAAGAGTATAATCCTTTTGCAATTCACACCCTTACCTCCTCCTCTGATACTCTGCTTCACCATCTACCACTTGTTCCTTATCTGGTGTCATTGATGGGGCAAACATTATGGCCCTCCTGCGATGGGTCGTCTCTTGTCAACGCCATCTCATTATCCAGGAGATTGATATGGAGATGCCCTTTGGTACCTTGGAGCTTGCATTCCTCAATCGCAAGTTCTTTGCACCTAAAAATAGACTTTTATCATTGGTCTTCGATTGGGTGATTCCATAAGTGTTCGACTTCAGTTCATTTTTTCACACTTAGTGGATTGTACTATGCAGTACCTTGAGAGCCATTGGCATTATTGGTGGTTTCTCTCATGCTTGTTAATGGTTTTAATCATTGACCATTAATCAAGCGACTTTCTATCATGCTCGACCTCAGCACATATATTCGCATGCTAGAATTTGTACTATGATCGGTTGGGTGTCAAGACCCCAAACTAAGATTACATATGTTTGGGCTGCATGGATTGGTTTGTGATTACATATATGACTCTTTGATGGATGGCTGCAACCATGCTTGAGTCTTCATGGATGGTTGTGACCATACCTTTATCATTATCACGGTCTTGTCAACTTGATGGATGCGTCCATACCACAGACCTAATTTCATATGTCTTTTGGATGGCTGTGCCCTTACCTAAATTCATGTATTTCACTATCAGAGATATCAGTTTCACTTGTGCTTGCAAGTTCTTCATGGTGGTATTCCAGTTCAAATAGTTTCATAAAGCATTTCACCCCTCCCACTCTCTCAGGCTTCATGCTTTAGGGGGCATCTGTTACACAATATTTTGTCACTATCCTCATCTTAGTCCCTCTGTTGTGTCATGTATCAAATAAACATGTTTATATCTTCCCACTTATGCAAGAAGATTAAGCAAATGCTCTCTAATGCTGAAGATTGACCATTTTTTACTAAGTTCCTCCATCGTCGCTAGTAAACCCTTAAAATCCACGATGATTCCCTGTCATGCACTGTATCGTTGCGACGTCGTCGCTAGTCCCCAGCTCATGACCCGTGACAATCCAGATTTGGCAAATTAGTTCAAACAGTCGGCCTTTTGGATGTCTCTAGATCTGGTTGTTGGGTTAGTTTGGGTTGCCTTTCTGCCTTTGGGATGGTGGTTCCGCTTCTTGTGCAACCTCCCTTGAGGATAATCTCCCTCTCCCTCATTTCATGAAGGCTCCTTCTCCTATAAAATCACTCACCATTGCTATGATCTACTAGTTTTTTAGTTCTTTTGGTTGGACAGTGTTGCTAGTGTTTGAGTTTGATAGATAGCTGGTGTGAGTGTGACAAGTGTGGGATTGTTAATAGCTTGTGAGAGGTTGTGGAGTGCCCTTAACTTTGTATGAAAGCTTATGAGTGAGAGAGAGATATTGTATGTTGGGACACCCATCCTAGAAGAGTGAATTCTTGGAGAAACATACTGGTTGGACCCTCTGAGAAGGCTTGTGACGTCAAGACTTGGTTGTAAGCTTTGCTCTTGATTTATTATTAATACAATCTATGATGATTTCCTATGTCTTGTATGTAATTTACTTGATAGCTCATGATTTCTTGACTTTATGAGTAAATAGATCATTGTTGTTCTTGGTTATGTGCTATGTTGTTTTCTTGTGGTATTTCAGGTTGATTAGTCATTAAGGAGAAGGAAACAGAAGCTGGAGCAACGCAACGGAACTTCACCAACCACCAATTTGAGGTAGGCCTCCAACGATGACTATATAAGGGAATCAATTGTTGTTTTATCTTTGTTGTGACTAGACCCACTCTAGGGCTAGAGGGGTTTCCTCTGTCCGTAGAGGGAACACTTTCCTGAATCACATTCCTATAGACTTTCAACCGACGTCCATTGAAAAGCATGGGGATGGCTTCATCATCAATGGTTCTGATTAGAACTGAGCCATTGTCTTTTCATTTCTCCACAGTGTAGGGTCCCAGCCATCTTGTCCTTAGCTTGCCTTTGAAATATTTGTATCTTGAATCATAGAGTAGTGCCCCATCTCCCTCTTGGAATTGCTTCTCCTTGATATTTTTATCATGCCATATCTTTCTCTACTACCTTGCAAACCGTAACGCACCGAACACAACATCCAGGAGGATTGACTTCTGTACGGAAAGTCCTTGGTTTTCATATGATCATTAAGGTGTATATTCAGTTTTACGGATTGTTTGGTAAACCTTTTTCCTAGTTCTCCAGAATAGTCACTTTCATTCCTTTTCAGACTCCTTAAAAAAAAAGGTCCATCTGAGCACTTGCCCTTTTAGGCTCATTAAACCTCGAAAGAGATAGTCACCTTTTCGTCCTTTTCTCGACTTTCTAAAGATGAAAAGGTCAGGTTCTATTCCTACGTCATAAAATGTACTGCCCACAAAATATTACTGGTAACAGTTCGAGTTCTTGGTTGTGATAAGAGTGTTTTTCAGGCTCGTTCCCGATGGCAACATTCCTCGAGTCTACCGGGCAAGATCTTCCCCTAAATGGAAATCCTGGTTCGTTTCGAGCTTTTGGAAATGTTGGTGCTTCGTACATGGCAACGTTGTCTTTTCCTGGGTTAACCATCGATTTGCCCGTTTGTTTGTTTTCAACCTCGGTGGTCCCGAGTGTCATGAGCCCTGTTCTTTTGTCTCCTTCATCTGAACCATGACATGTTGATGCCAAGGTTGAGCCTATGCCTTCTTCCCCTGTTTCTTCCTCCTCCTCTCCTCCTTCGCCTGGTGAAAGTTTCACATCTACTAACTAGGAGACTAAGAAGAAGAAGAAGGAGAAGTATGATAAGTGCGAGGCCACTTGTGCAACTATTTCTCCGAGTACATCTCAAGCTAGAACACCTCATGATCCTCCGCGCAAGGTTAAGTTTCCTTGTAAATTATGCAAGGGTCACCATCTTCTTCGTGATTGGCCTAGCATTCCTAGGGTCTTAGAAGTATGATCTCACAATCTAGCTCGTCCCTCATCGTCCTGGGAAGCTCATGACGATGCTACCCTATCGTTTGGCAGCGGTAAGAAGAAAGGGAAGATTTGTTTCCCCTGTCGAATATGTAAAGGCAACCATCCCCTTCACCTTTTTCGGCTCATGGATAAAGATTCCGCCATTTTGGAAAGTCTCATAGCTTCTTCGCCTCCACTTCTAGTTGGTTATCAGAGGTTCTCTTCAGACCCTCGCTTGGTTGAAAAAGAGATTAACTTAGATTCTTCTCTTGTCCACCCTTCTCTTCCTAAACCTGGCTGTGCTAAGCCTATTCCAGACCAACCATTGGTTGGAGAGAGTGTTGACTTGGATTCACCACCTGTCGATCACTCTGTTCTGGAGGAGCATCGTGATTATACCACTCATGTTCTTCTCATCTCGTCAGATTCTTTAGAGTCCGAGAACGACCCTCCTATCCCAGCTGATTCGGAGAGTCCTTCTTTGCATCTTGTAGAGCATGGGGGAAATCATACGATACCCCCACCAAGTAGTTCAGTCGTTTCCTTCAACTGGAGTCATTTGACTGCATTCCACCTTCCATCCTATGTGCCTCTCCATATTACAGTACATGCCTATGATAAGGCAGTACCTGGCACTGTCTTGGATGAGGGTGCATTGGTTAGTCTCATGCCTTTCACTACTTAGCAATCTTTGGGCTCCCCGCAGCTTGTAGAATTTGTTCGCGTTTGACAGAGCAACAAGTCAACCTTTGGGGATCCTTTTGAAGTTTCCTATTACTTTGGGAGGCAAAACCGTCTATATAGACGTGATGGTTGTCCAAGGTGCTTTAGATTTTAGTCTTCTCCTTGGAAATGATTATATTATGCCATAGGAGCTCTCGTTTCTTCACTTTTCCGTGTGGTTTTCTTTCCACATGATGGAAGAATGGTGACTATCGATCAATTTTCATTCTTTAGTCACCCGATAACTCTTGTACCACTGTCATCCCCATCAATTCTTATCCGCAAGCAGTACCTTCCTTGCCACATGTCAATTATGTGGCTATCCGTTCCATCTCTGCCTCTGCTGATGATCATGTAGATGGTCTCATACATCATGTACTGGGGGCATTGGAACCCGATCTATCATTGGTGCCTCATGACATGTATTCCTCCCAGAGTGTGTTTCTTCCATCCCATGAAAACCTCTTAGGAGCCATGTTCTCATATGGCCTATGAATAGGAGTTCCAAGGATAGTTTGTTCCTATGTCAACCTTGTTAAAAAATGAAACTATCTGTCTCGAGGATAGTTTGATCTTGTGTCAACCTCATTAAAAAATGAAACAAGGATCATGGAGCATAGTTCCTTGGCTTGTGTGAAGCTTGTTAAAAAATGAAACAAATGTTCTGAGGAGAGTTCTTTTTCTTGTGACAAGCTCGTTAAAAAATGAAACAAGGGTTATGAGGATAGTTCTTTTACTGTGTCAACCTCATTAAAAAATGAAACAAATCTCTTTTCCAAATCTAGTCTTTGATTAAGATCTCGTAAAATCCGAGTCGAGTTTTTCCAAGATCCTCGAAAGTGAACCTTCATTCCATCCACCTCGTTGAATGCAATGAAGCTTGGGGGGCATGCACCTCAATTTGCATCATTATGTTGGGGGCATGTGAACTTATAACAAGCATAGTTTCTTGTTTCGAGCTTGTCTAAACATGAAACCGAATCCAAGCAGAGTTCTCCATGGTTCAAACTTGTGTAAAAATGAACCCATATCTGATTTACATCTCGTGATCATCGTTTTTATCCACTAAATTCTGTTAGATGGGCCTTGGTTGTTTCATTCCATCACCACCATCTCTTTGGCTGATCATATGCTTTCACTTGGTTGTTTTTCCTTTCCTGAGGAACCACAGTGACGAGTGGTTTTATTAGCCAGCCTCTTGACCATTACATATTTTGAGAAGTTCCACCATTGTCGGAACCAGTTGCTACCCTTTATACCACTCGTTCCTCTAGGACGAGTCACCTTTAAGCTCCTTTCTGACTCGTAAAATATGAAAAGATTGCTGAGTTTTTCCCTTTTTGGCTGGTTAAATGGAATAAAAAGGCGATCCACTTTCAACTCTTTTCCAACCATATAAATGCGAAAAGATGGCCAGGCTTTTGTCATTTCAAGTTCGATTTTGGTTACGAAACATCGTGTCAGTGATCGCTTTTCTACTTTTTCGGATCGAGGCCACTAATTACGAAAAGTACTCCTTGATCATAATGGCCAAGTGGTTCTCTCGAGTATTATTTTATACTTTTTCAAGCTCGAGGGACAAAAATTTATGACAAAGGACCCCCCTGAAGTTTTATTTTCCGTGTCGTTTTCAAAATCTCTAAAGATGAAAAAGACTCCGAGTTTTGCCTATGTTGGACTCATTAAACCCTACGACATTGGAATCATCACCATGACAAGACTCGAGCTTCTCCTCCCTAGGGCTCATTAAACTATCATTAGGTTGGATTCGTTCGAAGGTCGAAGTTATATTACAAGCATATGCTATCCCCTTTAAGATTGTTTTAAAAAATAATTGGGGTACTCACCAGCAATGGTTGGGGGAAAATTTGGAACTCATCATTGGTTACCTGCGGCAGCTAGTCACTCTTGAACATTGACACTTCTGCTTCTTGTTGGGTTGGGATATCCACACATCGTCATTTGGGCTTCCGGGGTTCTGGGTAGCCATTTTTCCTCATCCCATCTGATCTATGTTGTCTCCATCAAGGCTTTGATCCCTTAGTACCAAAATGCTGCCACATTCCAGAGTCGTGTCACTGATATGTTCAAGAGTATAATCCTTCGGCAGTTCACACCCTTACCTCCTCCTCTGATACTCTGCTTCACCATCTACCACTTGTTCCTTATCTCGTTTCTTTGATGGGGGAAACATTATGGCCCTCCTACGACGGGTTGTCTCCTGTCGACACCAACTCATTATCCAGGAGATTGATCTGGAGATCCCCTTCAGTACCTTGGAGCTTGCATGCCACAATGGCAAGTTCTTCGTACCTGATGTTATAGCTCCAAATCTCACTATTATGGTTTGTGATGCTGCACTCATGGCCTAGGGCAACCCCTCCTTCCAGACCTGATCCAAAATCTAAAAAACAGTGTTTTATTCTGTACAACGACATTGCCCTGAGTTAAACGCGTGTATACGCGGGTTCATACAAACCCAACCCGCGTATATGTATTAAAACACTTAAAAAAATATAAAACTCCTTATTTTCGGGCGGAGATCGCGGGTTTTACCTGCTGATCACCTGTTAGTGCCCGTGGCCTCAACTGTCCCCAACCAATTCCTAACTAAAAAACTACTTTGGAATTGGTATAAAAAGACACCTAAGGGAAGGACTAAGGGAGGAGAGAGTATAGAGAAAGGTTATTATACCGAGATTTCCCCCTGATCAGGTCTGAAGACCCTTGTGCCCTCTGCACTTCCCCCATCTTGTACAGGAAACCCTTGTTTCCTTGTGATTTGATGTTCATCCCTTAGTCATGACATCTTGGAGTGAGTATTGGAAGGTGACCTACTAGAGGCTTGAGGCAGGACGGATCCAGAAGGAGGCTGAGCTTTGAGCCTGCAGAAGTGGTTCAGGTGATATTGCTCGTTTTTTTGTACTATTCTATTTGTCTAATAAAGAAACACGTCTTGTTCCTGATATGCTTCTTTCTTTATGTTAATGATGTTCATGTTTGAATTTCATGTATGAATAGATGTCTAAAAGTTTATAACTAACTCCTTTCTTGTATAACGTAAAGATGGTTTTTACATAAATCTTTGTCCATATACTGCTGCATTCTTTGGAATTGTTGTTTTTTCAGGGCAAAGGAGCGAAAGGTACGTGAAGAAGGGTTTGGACCCTTGAGGAACTACCCAAACGTAGGACCTGAGGTACGTCCTTCTCACCTTAGAAATAGCTTTTTCTAGCATAATGGCTGTGTGTGTGCATGTTTCTTGATTTAGACAACTTTCAGTCTGCTAGGGTTCAACCCAAGAGCCTTAGGGGATAAAATCCCGCAACAGAACTGGCGACTCTTCGCTGGGGAACAACATTCTTGTTGTTCCTAGTTCGGCGTTTGTCAAGCCTATCAGGGCTCAGTAGCTTGCTGGCTTATTGTTATTGTTTGGCCTGTTTCTGACTTCTGAGTTTTACCAGTTTCTTGAGTTTCTTTTTTATTTTTCCTGAAATATTATATACATGCTGCTTTGTTTAGTTACAGAAGCGTATAAACGCTTGTTGTCTGAAGTGAACCCGCGTATACGCAGGTTTCCTCAGACACAGTCGTGTATACATGCATTCTGCACTGAATGCAGTCGCGTATACCTGGCAACTTTCAGGATTTATAAACATTTTTGTCTCTGGATCGTGTCTGGTGCTTTCGGTCACTTTAAACAGTCATATTTGTCAGTATCAATTCTCTGTTTTATAGCAAGCGTCTTTACTCCGACTTCTCCCTAATTATAAGGAGTCTTGGTCTTGTTTCGTGTTTGCAAGTGTCATCATCTTTTTTGCTTTAAACACACAAGATTTCCTTATTGGAATCTTGGCTGCCCTCAGTGATCAGAGCAGAAAAGATTGTTATTAATCTTTGTGTTTAACTCTGTTTCTTGGTGATTTTTTTTTTTGTTTGCTTAACGAAATCGATTTTTATGACCAATTACTTCTTTGTTTCATCAAAGTTGTCATTTTAATACTTTCTTGGAACCGTCTTTTTGATCTTTTTTGGTCTTTGTTACCAAAGCTTTCCTTGCTGCCTTCCATTGCCGAAAGCCTTTTTGAGCACATTTGTTTTTTGTTGAGTTTTCATTCCTTGTTGGGTGTCAACTTACAAAAAGTGTTTCTTGCTTGTTTCAATTGTGAAGTGTCGGTTTTTTGTTGAAAGCATTTTCAAAAAGACCCTTTTGTTTCTACTTTCAAGTGAACTTTTTGAAAAGTTTTAGTTTTTGCTTTCTTGAATTTGCTTTTCATTTTGTTTCTTTTTGGTGAATGAAAGTGTTTTTGTTATCTTGAGTTTTGCTTTTATTATTTAGACGAATTGTACCATCTTTGATTCCATCTAAATATTGTAAGTGGCAAAAAAGAAATTTGATAAACAAAAACAACTTTTATTTCTTGTTAGAGTATTTTTCAATCTTGCATCAAGCATTTAGTCTTGCATTAGGACAAATTTGCATCTCTTTTGGCATAAAATAGATTTGTTAACTTTTGAGTGTGAAGTGTGAATGAATAGAAAAGAAAAGAAAAAGTTTGTTTCATTAGAAGTTTCCTTCTGAACCCGGTAGAAGATTACTTTTCATCGAAAAACAATGACAAAGTGCATAAGCATATAGTTAAGTTTTATTAATCTTTTTTGCGTCCAAAAAAAAAACACCACTAGTTTCACTTCCATATCCTTTGACTTAAAGAACAGCCCTTAAAATCAAGCGCTAATTAAAATCAACTAGAACTTTTTATTTTGAGTTAAATACACAAACAAGTTTTAGGATTTTAGGGCCTTGGAATAGGCGAGTGGAGAGTTAACTCTCCAAGGCCACATTAAACGTCAAAATATAGGAGTCTGATTAAAGAGAGAAAATCCAATAGCGTTAGGAGACCAGGAAAGCTCCGGATCTGGGAGTTAAGCGCGAGGGTCTGTGAAGACAGGGAAGAGAGATACCCCCTCTCCTACTTGTCCGAACTTACCTCAAGACCGTTCCGCCTGGCTTCTGTGACGAGTTGGTATCCTTAGTTGCCACTCCTAGGAAACTACATAGGTGGCTGCGGAGGGGAATCCGTGGCACCTGAGGTCGACGTTGTATCACTCTCAACAGCACTACTGGAGGGCACCCTTGCGAAGCTTGGGGCTTGCACTGGCGCAGACTGTTGTTAGGAGGTCAGCGTAACTTCCTCTGATACCTTCGCTGATAGGCCTGGGCCCTCATCACCCCAGACTATCTTCGGAAGGCCCTTTATTTTCCACTTTCTCGTATTTTGGTGTCCGGTCCTAATCACCTGGAGCAGAAATACTTGGAAGTTGTTTTGATTGGCTGTATCTTTAGGGACTTTTTAGTGGGTTCTCTGTGCTCTTAGTCGGCCTAGCTTTAAATTTTTTGAGTCTTTAGTTAGATTTTAAACAAAGAATTCAAAGTGGCTGACCGATCTCCCAGACGGTCTCGAAGACTTCGTGGTCTCTCGCCACCAAGTTTAGAGCCTTCTCCGAGAAGGCACAGAGGTAATAATACTGGTAGGTTTCATCCCACTGCAATTGACGCATCGGGGATTGATCCTCCCCTCGGGGGCAATAGTATTGAAGCAAGGCCTAGTACTTCTGTAGAACAAGAAAGGAACACACTAGTTCCTTCTCAAGTTCACTTACAAGCGGAGGATAGTATTGAGGTAGAAGAACTTTCAGAGTCGTTAGCGGCTCCGAATTCTCCCCTACCATTAAGTCATCCACACGTATTGCAATACGTTGGGACTCCGTCGAATAGGCCATCAAGTCCAGGTTATGCTACGCGCTTACCTTCGATGACCACTACTGGAAGCATGGCTTCTACTAGTGCTACGACTGTACAGACACCTATATCTATACAAGGGGGTGGAACTATTTCCATCCCCTCTATCTCTTTATTCGGATCTTTTATTAGCACGTCTGTTGTTGGGTCTACCTCCATTCCGTCCATGAGTGGAAGTTCCAAAGCAAATGCTTTCGGTTCTGGGTACTTCCCATTTGGCGCCCAATCATCGGGCATTCCTTCAGCTCCGTTCGGGGCCGCCACATCCATGATGAGTGGGTCGACTTTGTTCCAAGGTTTTCCATTTGGAAGTGGTCATATACCACATTCCAACCCTACGGTAGGATCTATGCCTTTTTCTTCGGTAGGAAAAAGCAGCAATCCTTTCCAAGGTTGGAGTAACCCTGGGCTTAGTAGTGCCGGAACTAGGAATCCATTCGCCGACCAATATGGAAATAGGCCGTATACCACGGTTAGTTCATTCCAAAGCATTCCTCCCCTAGCTTCGGCTTGGAATCCATATCAGAGGTTGTTAACTCCTTACAATTATTTAGGAGGAAACTTTGCTGGGTATGGTGGGTATACGGCCGGAGTTGGTCAAACTTTGATTTTTGCTGGGTCACAAGGCTTGCCTTTTGGCTCAGCAGGTTCTACTGGATACTTCGGGCAGCCTGGTGCCTTCCAAAATCCAGGCCAATCTTTTCAAAGCTTCGGGAGTGCCACCCAGTCAGGGTGGAATCCCCAAGCCCCGCCTAAACTTCCGTTTCTGGCAACGTACTGCCGACCTCACTAATTAACTTGACCAACAAATAATCCGCCTGGCCTCCGGTCCCCAACTCCTTGGATATCAAAATCGAAGGGAAAAGTGGTGAGGATCCGGGCGACCACGTAACCACGTTCCACTTATGGTGCTCATCGAACTCCCTGATCGACAACTCGGTTAGGTTGAGATTATTTCAACACACCCTGACTGTCAACGCGGCTAAGTGGTATATAGAGTTGCCCGGGGGCAGCTTTACATCATTCGCCGACTTAGCCAATATTTTCTTGAACCATTTTCAGTTGCCCGTCCGGTATGATGCCGGAACCGAACTACTTGTGACTTTTCGTCAGGATAAGGCAACTCACATTTCCGATCACATTCAGGAATGGAGACGAAGAAAGAGGCTCATTAAAGCCAAAATCCCTCTGGAGTACCGTCTCGAGTGGTTCTTGAAGTCTTTGATACCTAAGATCTCCAAGGATGTCTCCATGTCAGGGGTCTATTCTAAGGAGCAAGCCATTTCTAGGGCCCAACAATTAGAACTGATCTATTCTCAGTCTAGGATCCTACAAAAGTACTTGCCAGATGCTCCTGGGTCTAAGTTTGATGTGGCTAATCCGAAGCCAGGTCCCCACGCGGATGGTATTGTTGGGTCAGTAGACACAAATACGGTGAACTTGTTGAATCAATTGCAGCAGTTGTCTTTACAAACTGCTTCTAACAACTAAGTCACATCGTCTAATCCTTCTGCTTCCCAAACTTCTTCAATTAATGCCGTCCAATCGGATAATCCCAAAGGAAGTCAAAATTCCAATGGGAAAAAGAAAGGATGAGGTAAGAAAAAGAACCAGGATGGGAAGCCTGATGCAAACAAATCCGGCAATAATGCTGGTGGGGATAGAAATGAGTCAAAAAAGAAAGTTAAGTTTCCATGCAAGTTATGCGGTGGAGACCATTTAACTCATCTTTGCCCCAAGATTGAAGACGTTCAACGCTTTTTAGGGCAGCAAGGGACTTCTAGTTCCCAAGCTGTGTTAACTAACCCTTTTCCCCAAGGGTAGCAACTTCTTGTTGGCATGAGTTCAAACCCTGGGACCTCCGCAGGGGGCAACCAGGAAGGGGAAAAATCATCGAATGTTTTCATGATGGGTTCTAATGTCCATATGGCTACTCGGTCACATGATTACGATGAAGCCGAAACTTCCAAGGATAAGGCTGTTCCCGTAAGTACTGACCCTCATATCGAGCGACCCCCTGTTGAGACTATGCCACGGATACCGAAAGGTTCTGCTAAATGCGCGACGATCAATCCTAATGCTAGGGCCGCCCAGAATTACTCCATTGTGGAGGATCTGCCCTAGAGTCCATGCGTTATGTCTGCTTTAGAGGTTCTTCATTCGTGTCCGACTCAGAGAAGTGCTTTACTTTCCGCAATCGGGGCAGTAGATCCAGCTAATTCTTTAGTGCTCACTTTTGACATGTTAAATGTCAAAAAGCGACTCCCTCATCACATGGATTTTCAAATAAAGTCTACATACCGGAAAGTTAACATTTTTCGAACCGTTATTGATGTAGGGGCTTCCACGTGCATCATGTCGATGTCATGTTGGAAGGCTATTGGATCGCCTTCGGTCGTTCCTTCACCTACCGTCTTGACTGCATTCGATGGACATTCTCATAAGCCGCTTGGGATTATCCCGGCCTTTCCTATATGTGTTGGGGGGAAGGTCGTTAATATTGAAGTAGAAGTCGTAGATGCTAACCTAGACTATAATCTCCTCCTAGGAAGGAACTGGGTGTACGAAATGGATGTCGTTGTTTCGAATCTGTTTCGTGTCATTTGCTTTCCTCATGAGGGGAAAATCATAAAGGTGGATCAATTAGATTATTCTCCAGTTGATCCTCAAGCAACTTCCGATTCTACTATTCCTTTACTGGATAACCCTCGTCTGCCTACTGAGAATCTAGGAGTAGGGATGTATTCCTCGTTGATGGGTACCTTTGAGTTTCCCTCTCCTATCGCTAAAATCAATGCTATTTCATCATCTAGGGAATTTTCTCGAGATAGGTTCTTTCGAACTCATTATTTTTCAGACCCCTGGACCTTTCCTTCACCTATGACCACATTAGTTGAAGGACAAGAGAATGGAATGGCATTTCCTATATCTGCAGCTGAGCTTAGGTATCAGTCTATCGTGAACTCTGCAGATGACCATTCTACTCCTTTTTTAGAAGAGGAGTTAGATGGCGATGTGGCCCCCGCTTGGAGCCTTGATTCTACCTCTGCTTTGGACTGCTTGGATTCAGTTTTACCATCGAAAGAAGCGATTCTCGAAGTAATGATGGGTATAGATCGACCTTGGGAAGATTTACACCATTGTTCATACTTTCTTCCTCCATTGCAAGAGGTAGAGTCTAGATTCTCCGAGCTATGTTCTAGTGATGTTTATACGGTGTCAAACCCTTTGGCTCCAGCACACGTTCATGCCAAAGGTAATAAGTCGGTGATTTCAAAAACAATACCTATAAACATCTCTAGGGACCCTAACACAATCGAGAATCTCTTCATTGGAATTGAGTATTCCCCTGAAGAAATTCAAATTTACACCGACTTGTTTAAAGAATTTCGGGATGTATTTGCTTGGTCTTATGAGGAAATTCCTAGCATTGACCCATCTATAGTTCAACATGAGATCAAGACGTACGAAAACGCGAAACCTGTCCATCAAAGGCTTCGGCCGGTCAACCCTAGGAAAGCAGCAGCTATCAAAGCGGAAGTGGAGAAGCTGCTAAACGCGGGTTTCATATACCCTGTTCCTCTTACTAATTGGGTTTCCAACCCAGTCCCTGAAGATAAAAAGAAAGGAACAATCTGAGTATGCATTGATTTTAGGGACCTAAACAAGGCTTGTCCTAAGGACAATTACCCCACGCCATTTATTGATCAGATTATCGACGAGTGTGCGGGTAATGAGATTTTTTACTTCATGGATGGATTCTCTGGTTATAATCAAATTTCTATCGATCCTCAAGACCAACATAAGACGGCCTTCATATGTCCCTGGGGTACCTTTGCATATAGAAAGATGCCTTTTGGTCTTAAAAACGCTGGAGCTACCTTTCAGCGGGCCATGTCTTATGCTTTCCATGACATCAAGCATGTCATCGAAGCGTATTTAGATGATCTCGCTGCTCATTCTCGAAAGAGAACTGATCAACCTAGCCACCTTCGAATGGTTTTCGAACGATGTCATTTTTATAAAATCTGGTTGAATCCCAACAAGTGCGTTTTCGCAGTTACTTCCGGTCGGTTGTTAGGGTTCATTGTGTCAAATGAAGGGATTCGGGTTGATCCCTTCAAGGTTTAGGCAATAGTTCGGTTGCCTCCCCCGTCCTCAATTCGTCAACTTCAAAGTCTTCAAGGGAAGGCTAATTTCTTACAAAGGTTTATAGCAAACTATGTCGAGATCACTAAAGGGTTCATGTGATTGTTACGGAAAGGAGTTCCATTTGTATGGGACGACTTTGTGCAAAGATTGTTTGATGCTTTGAAAAAAGCATTAGTCTCTACCCCGCTTTTGAGTCCACCGGATTATGGCAGAGAATTCCTTTTATATCTCGCGGTAGTAGAATCAACCATTGGTATGGTTCTGGTTCAAGAGGACGATGCTCTCACTGAGCACGTGATTTATTATTTGAGCCGAGGCTTAATAGGCCCTGAACTTCGCTATTCTCCGGTAGAGAAATTGGCCTTGGCAGCTGTTCATGCTGTCCAGCGGCTCCGTCATTATATCTTGCTACGCAAAACTTTTGTCTTAGCGGCTGTCAATCCATTTCAATTTGTCCTCAGTAGGCGAGTGATTGGGGGAAAATATAATAGATGGATAGTCGTCTTGCAAGAATTCGATCTCGAATTCCTGTCAGCCAAGTCTAAGAAATCCATGGTTTTCGCGGAGCTAATTTCTGAGCTGCCTTGTGGAGAGGATACGGTTTATGAGGAAAGTTTTCCCGACGAACATTTATTCCTCATCTCTTCACTCGACCCTTGGTATGGAGAT
>APFE030513819.1:1986-14100 GCA_000404065.3 Pinus taeda
TTTGTTTTATGATTTACTATTTTGTAACACTATTATACTAATCATTATCATTATTTAATTCATGCTATTACTATATTAATAATTTTAATTCATGTCATTAATATATTGCTTGTTTGTTTTATCTTTTATGTTTTACTGTTTTGTAACACTATTATACTAATCATCATCATTATCTATTTCATGTTATTACTATATTCTTTTATGTTTTATGTTTTACTATCTTTTAACACTATATTGTAAGATTATTATACTAATCATTATAATTATTTAATTCATGTTAATACTATATTAATAATTTTAATTAATGTTACTACTATATTGTTTGTTTGTTTTATGTTTTATGTTATACTATTTTGTAACGCTATTATACTAATATTATCTTTATTTAGTTCATGTTCTTATTATATTGTTTTCTTGTTTTATGTTTTATGTTTTACTATTTTTAAAACTATTATACTATCATTATCATTATTTAATTCATGTTATTTATATTAATAGTTTTAATTCATGTTATTGCTATATTGTTTGTTTGTTTTATGTTTTATGTTTTACTATATTGTACCACTATCTTTTAACACTATTCTGTAACACTATTATACTAATCATTATCCTTATTTAGTTCATGTTATTATTATATTGTCTGCTTGTTTTATGTTTTATGTTTTACCATTGTATAACATTATTATACTAACCATTATCATTACTTAATGCATGTTATTACTATATTAATAATATTAATTAATGTTATTACTATAGTGTTCGTTTGTTTTATATTTTATGTTTTACTATATTGTAACACTATTTTGTAACACTATTATACTAATGATTATTATACTAATGATTATCATTATTTAATTCATGTTATTACTATATTAATTAATTCATTTCGTGGTATTACTATATTGTTTGTTTGTTTTATGTTTTATGCTTTACTATTTTATTGTTTGTTTGTTTTGTGTTTTATGTTTTACCATATTGTAACACTATTTTGTAACACTATTATACTAATCAATATAATTACTTAATTCATGTTATTACTATATTAATAATTTTAATTCAATTTATTGCTATATTGTTTGTTTGTTTTATGTTTTATGTTTTATGTTTTACTATTTTGTAACACTATTATACTAATCATTATCATTATCTAGTTCATGTTGTTACTATATTAAAAACTTTAATTCATGTTTTTACTATATTATTTGTTTCTTTTATGTTTTATGTTTTACTATTTTGTAACATTATTATACTAATCATTATCATTATTTAGTTAATGTTATTCCTATATTGTTTGTTTGTTTTATGTTTTATGTTTTACTATATTCCAAAAATATTTTGTAACACTATTATACTAATGATTATCATTATTTAATTCATGTTATTACTATATTAATTAATTCAATTCGTGGTATTACTATATTGTTTGTTTGTTTTATGTTTTATGTTTTACTATTTTGGAACACCATTTTCTAATGCTTTCATACAAATCATTATCATTATTTAATTCATGTTCTTACTATATTAATAATTTTAATTCATATTATTACTACATGGTTTATTTATTTTATGTTTTATTATTTTGTAACACTATTTTGTGACATTTTTTTTTTTTACAGAAACGGGTAGTGGATTATTAGAATCTTGCCCTTAATGCCAAAAAGCGGATTACAAAGGGTGAGTCTAAAATGATAAGTGCTGAGCAGCCTTGCAAGACCGTCACACTTATGATTAGCTCACATATTTTCTTAGCTACAACTATATGGTCTATTTCAGAGATTTTCCCAAGCTTGTGGGTACAAACAAACTGATTTAACAGAAAGCAATAAAACATGACAATGATCTGATTTAAGGAATTGGCTCCCATATTTCCTGTCCGCCTTTGAGCAATGCACCAGCTGTAAGAAGGGCTGCTTTGTTAGCTTCAGTGTCTGCCTCCTTATTATTGGCTCTCAACACATGATAGAAATTTAAATTATGGAAAGAGTCACCAAGATCTAAAATTTTGTGTATCAGCCTTGATATCCTTAGGTCCTTTCTCTTAGAACGAGTCACCATAGTGTGTATAATAACCTGAGAATCTCCAATATCATTGACCTCCCTGATATTCAACACTTTTAGAATCTTTAGTCCTTGAAAAAGAGCCAAAGCCTCAGCTTGGATGCTGGGAGCGATGCCCAAGCCCCAGGCGAAGTTGTGGATCCTAGAACCAGCTGGGTTTAATATAACTCCTCCAGCACCAACTCTTCTAGGATTTCCCTTAGCAGCCCCATCAAAAAATAAGGAGTTCCTTTGCTAGTTTGCAATCCATCCTTGGAGCTCGTTTTCTGTAACCCTTATTTGTCAAACTTTTAGGAGGGGGATACTCTTTACCAATTTTTGGAGCTGTAGGTCGAGAGAAGAGCCCCATTTTTTATCCTACTGGGTGAGATTTAGATCATCTTTGAGGTATCTCAGGCACTCTTTTAACTGGCATTTTATTTTAACTGCCACTAGCTTTACATCCTGCTCGCAGTTTCGGAAAATCCTTTTGTTTCGCTCTAACCAAATATGCCAGTAGATAATTTTAGGGAGAATTTTTTTTTTTTCTACGTTAAGACTAACCTAAGTACCCACGGGGGATTTGAACCGGTGACCTATCGCAAGGAGTGCCTTAACAGCGCACCCATTCACCGTCAATCCAAAGCCCCGTGAGCAATTTTAGGGAGAATTAACCAAGCCGATCTAATAATTTTGTTTTTTGGAGGAGGACCAAGGTACCTTTGTAGCCATATATCAAAAAAACTAGCAGTGCAGGAAGGCAACTCGAAGCTGGGACTCAGAGTATCCAGCAGCACGGACCAGATCTGCAAAGTAAAGGAGCAATCTAGCATCAAATGTGAAACGGTTTCCTTGTTTTCCTTGAACATTCTGCACCTTGAAGGGTCGTGGAAGCCACACTTCAGCAGATTATTGTCAGTCAAGATTTTGGAATGGCATAACAGCCAATTGAAAAAATCAATTTTTGTTAGCAAAGGGTGGTAGCAAATCCCTTTCCAAGGCTTTGGATTCATGGCCACATGGGGGCGCTTGCACAGCTTGGCATATCCCTGAGCAACAGAATAACCACCAGCTTGCACACCCCAACCTCTAGTATCATTGCTTCACATCCGTAATGGAGCTAATCCATGAAGTTTGGAGAGTAGTTCCTTGCGTTCTATAGCCAAATCTGGGGGCATTTCAATTTTCCATCTAGCCCAGTGTGATTCCTGTCAAACTGAGATATCCCACAGGGAACGCATACCAGCATCCATCCACCTACGCAACCCTTGGAGGGAGGGGCAGTCTCCCAGCGACTCCTTGTTCATATTATGTCTGTCCAAAGGTTGATCCTTTTTCCATTGCCAGGGACCCAGTAGGCATGAGTATTTATAAGTGGACAGGATTTTGAACAAAGCTTCTAGAAGGGCGAATTCAGAAGCGGCAGAGGATGTCCTAGACAGCGGGAAAGTTTGCCCATAAATATTTTTTCCAAAGAGCTAGATGAGCCTAGCCAGGCTTCGGAGCTATAATCCTCCAAATGAGCTTAGCCCCCATGGTGATATTTTGAACTCCAATATTTTTGAAATTCAAGCCTCCTTCTAAGAGCGGTTTGGAGATGGAATCCTAGCTGACTAACAAAAAGTTTTTCTCATTTTGCTTGCCTCCCTTCCAAAAAAATTTCCTAATGATCTCCTCCATTTTTTTGAGAATCCCGGAGGGAGAAAGAAGCATGGAAAACTGAAACAAGGGAAGACTGTTAAGCAGAGATTTAATGAGGATAGACTTAATAGTAATGTTGAGCCAGGAAAAGCCCCAGGAAAGCAGTTTGTTCATGAATTTCTCCAGTTGGGGAAGCCAATATCTGCTGAAGGATCTTTTAAGAAAGACATGAAGGCCCAAATACTTGAAGGAAGTCCAGTTTGAGGATGCGGCGAAACTAAAAGTTCTGGAAATGGAATTGAGCATGTTGGAAGTGGTGTTCTAGCAATAGATATGGCATTTTCCAATGTTTAAACTGGTTCCCGAAATCAAATAAAACTCATCTAGGATTCCTTTAAATCTGGAGGGTATAAGCACGGAGGCAGCTCCCAATAACAAGGTGTCATTCGTAAAGAGGGCATAGTTGATGTTTTTAACACCTCTTGCTATACAGAGCCCAACAATTTCCTGATCCATCATTTCTTTTCTAAAAAGAAGCTGAGGACAGAGGCTTGAAGAATAAATAGAAGGGATGAGAGTGGGCACCCCTGCTTGAGACCTCTCATGGATTTGAAAAAGTTAGCAGCTCTACCGTTTATTGAAGGAGTGATCTAAGGCTCTGAAATGCAGGCCCGAATCAAATTTATAAAGTTCTCCCCAAATCCAAATTTGTGTAATAATTTCAGCAGAAAAATGTGCTTGACTCTATCAAAAGCATTCGCTAAATCAAGCTTGACAACCATACCTTTTTCCTTGGGACTCATACTTGAGTGGATTGCCTCTTGGACCAACATGTAGTTGTCCACTATCTATCTCCCTTGAATGAATCTTCCCTGGATTTCCGGAGTGAGTTTGGGGAGGATGAGCTTAAGTCTATTAGTAATAATTTTAGTAATCATTTTATAGCTGATGTTACATAGCGATATCAGACAAAACTTGTTGAAAGTATTGGCTCCTTTCTCTTTGGGAATGAGAGAAAGAAAAGCAGTGTTCATGCTTCCTTCGATTTTCTAGCAAGCTTGGGACTTGATAACCATTTTGTATAGATCCTTTTCCATAATATGCTAGCAAGATTGGAGGAATCTGGCTGTAAAACCATCCAGTCCAAGGGCTTTGTCTGGGTCCATGTCAAAGAGGGCATCCTTGACTTCATTCTTAGTCACTTTAGCTTCAAGAAGGTGATTCATCTCAATAGTAATCAAGGAGGGAACCACGTCAGTCATATCAGAGCTTTGGTCCATATTTTTATCTTCGCTATATAGGCTTTTAAAATGAAGGGAGACAAATTTTTTGATGCTTGCACTGTCTTTATGAGTAATAGTGCCATCTTTAATTTCAGAAATGGCATTGGTGCATTTCCTAGCCTAAGCTTATTTATGGAAGAAGGAAGAGTTCCTGTCCCCTACTTTAAGCCAAAGACTGCGTGACTTAAGTCTCCAGTACTCTTCTTCTGTTAGACAAGCCTTGTGGAAGTTTTGCTGCAGCTCGACTTCTTTGTCTAGAAATTCTTTGGTTATATCATCTCTTTTAGCTTTGAGGTGGTGACTTTCTACACTGCGTTGAAGAATTTCTTTCATTTGCTAGATTGGGTAGAGTTTTGACCCAGCTTTTTAAAGCCGTTTTCACTCTTCCGAGCTTCTCCTCCCAGACAAAAAATGGGGAGCCTTTTACTAGTTGCCTCTAGATGTCCTTAACTAAATGCATGAAGTTTGATTCATTAGTCCAGAGCAGGCTGAATCTGAAGGGGATTGGACCAAGGTCAAGCTGAAACACTAGTTCCAGCTTGATGGGTTTATGATCCGAAGTGCTGCAAGGGATAATGTGAACTCTAGCTTCTAATCCATGAAGAAGGGAAGAGATTTGAATTAAGAATATATCCAATCTAGCAACAATATGGCTAGGACCAATTCTTTTGTTAGTCCAAGTGAGCTTACCCGAGATTGGCTTGATGTCCAGGAGGTCCCAGTCCTGCATAAGTTCCTCTGCCCATTCCCTTGCCAGATCTCAAGCAATGCTGCCTCCTCTCTTGTCTATTGAAAGGAGAGTAAGATTAAGATCTCCTGTATGATGATGTTCTCCAGATTGACTAGAACTTCTTGGGTTCCTATGGAGTCCCAACAGGACTTCTTTTCCACAGCGTTCACAGGGATGTACATGTTGAAGAGGTTGATAATATCTTTTGAGTCTAAGTGCAGCAATTTTAAGAGCAGCTAGTGAGTATTGAGGGATTCAGAGACGAAAATGAATTTGCTAGCATTCCAAAGAGTGGCCAGCCCTCCAGAAGCCCCTCGAGCTGAGACAACTTTCGCCTCACATTTTCTCCAAAGTTTCTTGCTTGCCTGAAGGAAGACGAAGTCTTCGAGTTTGGTGTCCTAGATGAGAAGTATGTTAGGAGTTTCTATTCTTCTTAAACTTCTGATGGCTTCTTCTTTGATTCTCCTCCCCATAGCTCTACAGTTCTAGGAGACTACCTTCATCATTTATATTTCTAGTTGGCTCCCTTGGCGCCTTGGGGCTGGTTTCTCGCCAACTTTAATTTTGATGCTAGGAGCTTCTAAAGAGTTGGATGGCTACCTTCAAGCTTATCCTTGAAGGTTTCCTACTCTCTTTTTCCCCCGTCTGTTTTGTGGCCTCTTGTGGATCTCCTTATCGAAGCTTTGGATTCTCCTATTTCCCCTTCTTCCTCTGAGCACTATGATTCATGCTCCTCTTCCTCTACTGCGATAATGTTTCCTTTGGAGATCTCAGCCATTGCCAAATCTATTATTGTTACACCACTTTCAGCCATTGCCTATGTTGCTGGAACACCACTTCCAGCTTGATCAACTCAATTTCCAGAACCTTTGGGGGTTTTCGAGGGAGGGGTTGATTTTTTTTTTTTTTGGTTCCTTAGATTCCTATATTTGCAAGCTTAGAGGGGAAATTTGTTTTCTTGATCCTTTCTGGGAGGGGTTTGCTGAGGGGGCGCCTATGGACCTCTTCCATTTGGACCAGCCTGCTTTTGGGATTTCCTGGTACGTTTGACCTAATTCCAAGCTTCTTCTTTACCCTCTTCTGGTTCCACATTGGTTGCGCAACCTCTGGCGAAGTGTCCGTAGACATGACATTTTCGACATTTGAAAGGCAGCTACTCGTAATCCAACTTCTGCAGATGGGACTAGCTTCCTGCTTTGATTTTGATGGCTTCCAGGAGACACACCTCTAGGTCTACTTCTACGCATATATGACTGCAATCATATTGATCTTTGTTGTTTTCCCTATCTATGAACTTCCCAAGGGCATTTCTGATGTGTTTCAGCGAGTTCCAGTTCTAGCAATGGACTGGAAGATTAGAAAGTCTGACCCAAACAGGGACCACCGAAGCGCGACTGCAAGGTCGAAATCCTGGGTCCATCTGTTGAGGTACAAGCCCTAGGGGCCCATGAATTAGGGGCCATTCTGGAAGAACAGATCCTTGTCCTCCTTTGAGGTGAATTCGAAAAGGAAATACCCTCGACCTAAGAAGTAAGAGATGACGCTTCTCTTAATCAGAGGATCCCAGTTCCTATTTACTTAGGACTCAGTGGTCTTAGGAGAAGGCCATAGATCGGTGAACTGACCGACAAGAGCCCGCTCAACCAAGGAGAGGGCAACCTCAATCGGGGTCTCTGGTGGCAGGGAGATTTCAGGAATGTTTTCCAGCCACTTGACAAACTTGGTTGCTTCGCTCTTCTTCTTTTGTGGCAAGCCGACCAAGAGCCGAGAAAAAGCTTAAGTAGAAGAGGGAAGGCCAGCTTGGGGTGAGCTTGGGGCCTCCATGAGGGCAAGCCCGGCTTAAAATTCCTGCCCAGCAGAAGTTGGGCGCTCTGAACAGTAGAAGCTCAAAGGGGAACGCTGAGAAGGGGGGCAGATGGCCCAAAGCCTCATGCCGTAGAGCAGCAGGGGCGCAGAGGAACAAAGATGTAGCTAGGGTATTGCTGCTCCAGATCGTGCGCTAGGGTATGGCTGATCAGTGTAATAATGCCACAAAAGAACACTATTTTGTGACATTATTACACTAATCATTATCATTATTTAATTCATTTTATTACTATATTAATAATTTTAATTCATGTTATTAATATAATTTTTGCTTGTTTTATGTTTTACTATTTTGTAACACTGTTATACTAATCATCATCATTATCTAATTCATGTTATTACTATATTGTTTGTTTTATGTTTTATTATATTATAACACTATTTTGTAACATTATTCTATAACACTATTATACTAACGAATATCATTATTTAATTCATGTTATTACTATATTGTTTGTTTGTTTTATGTTTTATGTTTTACTATAGTGTAACACTATTATACTAATCATTCTAATTATTTCATTCATGTTATTACTATATCAATAATCCTAATTCATTTTATTACTATACTATTTATTCTTTTTATGTTTTATGTTTTACTATTTTGTAACACTATAATACCAATCATTATCATTATTTAATTCAAGTTATTATTATATTGTTTGTTTGTTTTAGGTTTTATGTTCTACTATTTTGTAACACTATTACACTCATCATTATCATTATTTAATTCATGTTATTACTATATTGTTTGCTTGTTTTAGGTTTTATGTTTTTATATTTTGTAACTCTATTACACTAATCATTATCACTATTTAATTCATGTTTTTACTATACTAATAATTTTAATTCATGCTATTGCTATATTGTTTGTTTGTTTTCTGTTTTCTTTTTTACTATTTTGTAACACTACTATACTAATCATTATCTTTATTTAATTCATGTTATTACTATATTGCTTGTTTGTTTTATGTTTTATGTTTTACTCTATTGTAACACTATTTTCTAACACTATTATACTAATCATTATAATTATTTAATTCATGTTATTATGTTTTATGTTTTATGTTTTACTATATTGTAACACTATTTTGTAACACTATTATACTAATCAATATAATTATTAATTCATGTTATTATGATATTAAAAATTTTAATTCATGTTATTACTATATTATTTGTTTGTTTTATGTTTTACGCTTTCCTATTCTGCAACACTATTTTATAACACTATTATACTAATCATTATCATTATTTAACTCAAGTTATTACTATACAGTTGTTTGTTTTATGTTTTATGTATTACTATTTTTAACACTATTATACTAATCATTATCTTTATTTAATTCATGTTATTACTATATTGTTTGTTTGTTTTATGTTTTACTATTTTGTCACACTATTATACTAATCATTATCATTATTTAACCCGTGTTATTACTATGTTATTTGTTTAATGTTTAATGTTTACCTATTTTGTAACACTATTATACTAATCAGTATCTTTATTTGATTCATCTTATTACTATATTAATAATTTTAATAGTATATTATTACTATATTAATAATTTTAATAGTATATTGTTTGTTTGTTTTATGTTTTATGTTTTACTATTTTGTAACACTATTATACTAATCACTATCATTATTTAGTTCATGTTATTACTATATTAATAATTTTAATTGATGTTATTGCTATATTTTTCATTTGTTTTATGTTTTATGTTTTACTATATTGTAACACTATTTTGTAGCAATATTATACTAATCATTATAATTATTAATTCACGTTATTACTATATTAATAATTTTAATTCATGTTATTACGATATTGTTGGTTTGTTTTATGTTTTATGTTTTACAATTTTGCAACACTATTATACTTATCATTATGATTATTTAATTCATGTTATTACTATATTAATAGTTTCAATTCATGTTATTATTGTATTGTTTGTTTGTTTTATGTTTTATGTTTTACTATATTGTAACACTATTTTGTAAAGCTATTTATGTTTTATGTTTTCCTATTTTGTAACACTATTATAGTAATGATTATAATTCTTTAATTCATGTTATTACTATATTACTAATTTTAATTCATTTTACTACTATATTGTTTGTTTGTTTTATGCTTTTTACTATTATGTTACACTATTTTCTAACACAATTATATTAATCATTATCATTATTTAATTCATGTTATTACTATATTGTTTGTTTATTTTATGTTTTATGTTTTACTATTTTGTAACACTATTATACGAATCATTATCATTATTTAATTCATGATATTACTATATTAATAATTTTAATTCATGTTATCGCTATATTGTTCGTTTATTTTACGTTTTACTATATTGTAACACTATTATACTAATGATTATCATTACTTTACTCATGTTATTACTATATTAGCTATTTTAATTCATGTTATTACTATATTAATAATTTTAATTCATGTTATTACTATAGTGTTTTTTTATTTTATGTTTTATGTTTTACTATTTTGTACCACTATTATACTAATCATTATCATTATTTAATTCATGTTATTACTATAGTGTTTTTTTATTTTATGTTTTATGTTTTACTATTTTGTACCACTATTATACTAATCATTATCATTATTTAATTCATGTTATTACTATAGTGTTTGTTTGTGTTATCTTTTACTTTTTACTATTTTGTAACGCTATTTTGTAACACTATTATACTAATCATTATCATTATTTAACTCATGTTATTACTATATTAATAATTCTAATTTATGTTATTGCTATATTATTAATTTTAATTCATCTTATTGTCATGTTAATTATTTTATTACTATATTGTTTATTTGTTTTATGATTTACTATTTTGTAACACTATTACACTAATCATTATCATTATTGAATTCATGTTATTACTATATTGTTTGTTTGTTTTATGTTTTACTATATTGTAACACTATTTTGTAAGACTATTATACTAATCATTATAGTTACTTAATTCATGTTATTACTATATTAATAATTTTAATTTATTTTCTTACTATATCGTTTTTTTTGTTTTATGTTTTATGTTTTACTATTTTGTAACACTTTTATACTAATCATTATCATTATTTAAATCATGTTACTATTATATTAATAATTTTAATTCATGTTATTACTATATTGTTTGTTTGTTTTATTTTTTACTATATTGTAACACTATTCTGTAAAACTATTTATGTTTAATGTTTTACTATATTGTAAGACTATTTTGTAACAATATTTATGTTTTATGTTTTACTATTTTTTCACACTCTTTTGTAAGATTAGTATAGTAATCATTAAAATTATATTTAGTTCATGTTAATACTATATTAATAATTTTAATTCATGTTACTAGTATATTGTTTGTTTGTTTTATGTTTTATGTTTTACTATTATGTAACACTATTTTGTAACACTATTATACTAATCACTATCATTATTTAATTCATGGTATTACTATATTGTTTGTTTGTTTTGTTTTATATTTTACTATTTTGTAACACTATTATACTAATAATTACCATCCTTTAACTCATGATATTACTATATTAATAATCTTAATTCATGTCCTTACTATATTATTTATTTGTTTTATGTTTCATGTTTTACTATTTTCTAAGACTATTATACTAATCACTATAATTATTTAATTCATGTTATAACTATATTAATAATTTTAATTCATGTTACTACTATATTGTTTGTTTGTTTTATGTTTTATGTTTTACTATATTGTAACATGATTATACTAATCATTATCATTATTTAATACATGTTATTACTATATTGTTTGTTTGTTTTATGTTTTATGTTTTACTGTTTTCTAACACTATTTTGTAACGCTATTATACTAATCATTATCATTATTTAATTCATGTTATTACTATATTAATAATTTCAATTCATGTATTTACTATATTAAAATTTTAATTCATGTTATTAATATATTGCTTGTTTGTTTTATGTTTTATGTTTTACTGTTTTGTAACACTGTTACACTAATCATCATCATTATCTAATTCATGTTATTGCTATATTAATAATTTAATTCATGTTACTACTATATTGTTCATTTATTTGTTTGTTTTATGTTCTACTATTTAATTCATGTTATTACTATATTGTTTTTTTGTTTTATGTTTTATGTTTTACTATATTGTAACACTATTATACTAATCATTATCGTAATTCCATTCATGTTATTACTATATTAATAATTTTAATTCATGTTATTACTATATTAGTAATCTTAATTCATTTTATTACTACATTGTTTGTTAGTTTTATGTTATAAGTTTTACTATTTTGTAACACTATTTTACTAATCATTATCATTATTTAACTCATGTTAATACTATATTATTTGTTTATTTCTTTGTTTTGTGTTTTACTATCTTGTAACACTATTTTATAAAACTATTTTACTAACCATTATCGTTATTTAATTCATGTTATTGCTATATTGTTCGTTTGTTTTATGTTTTACTATTTTGTAACACTATTATACAAATCATTATGATTATTTAATTCTTGT
>APFE030513829.1:0-29208 GCA_000404065.3 Pinus taeda
CATGCCAAATATGTCATACTTTGCATGCTGCAATGTTCCATATTTGCTACAGAGGCCAAGGAAGGATGCCATGAGAGTGTGCTAGTCTAAGCGCCACTGCTGTGTTCCAATTTTGGTGAGTCATTCCATTTTTGAAGAAGTTTCAGTTGAAGGGAGGTCCAAACAACGTAATCTTGGTCTCCCTAGGTTTCAATTTCCTGTTGTAGAATATAGAGAATCATTATTTGTCCAAACAGCTTAATCTTGGCAAATTCTTAGACAGGTAGAGAAGCAAGGGTGCTCAACAGCCTAATCTGAGCCCCTGGACGAAATAAGTGTAGATGTAGATAGGAGGACAGTAAAAAGAAAATAAAAAAGGATAGTCAGGGTCTGCAAGTCTAAGTGCACCCAAACCAAAAAGAAGAAAAAATGCTAGGTAAGTAGGCTGGGTAGGTAGTTTTGAGGTTGCAGAATGTTGATTTGTGATCAATTTTATGTTTTCAAGTGTCATATCTATTTAGGTCACAATTATCAGGCAATTTTCATATAGAGCAGCTCAAGCGAGGCATGACTAACTTCCCCCTTCTTCCTTATTCCCTAAGTTACTCACTTATTTCCCTGAATTGGTCAAGATTTGCTTGATACCTCTTAGTTTCATCATTTTCCATATAATTTGCCTTGGTAAAGATCTGCTTTACTCAAGGAGAGTTCATACTTCCTTTATGAAACATTTCCCCCCTAGTAGCCTAAGATTCACGTACTTAACGTTTTTTTTATCACTTGTCATATTAACTACTAATTTTACTATGTAGCCCCCTATCTATCTCCCCTCCCACTACTAAAACTATGTTAATAACTCCCCTATATACTTATCCCCTCCCCCTGGTTGAAAAATAACCATAAAGTAACACTTGGGAATTGCGAAGTTTATCTGAAACTTAGCAAGAACCCTCATCTTGCCTTTCTAAGCATCTTCCAATGCATTATGACTCATTCCTATGCATAAAATCCCTCTTTTAGGCTTTGATTCCACCTTCCTAAGGCATAAAATCCCCTTATAATGCTTTCGGACCCCTTTCTTCAAAACCCATGTTCCGCCCTATCCTAAAGTCCCACATTCAAATATTTAACCCCACACATTTAACCCCAAAACCCACTTTTCTAAAGTTCCCCCCCGCCGAATTATATAATTAAATAAAGGCGCACGGGCCCCGTCCCTTATCCCTCCGCCGCCTTACCTGTCCCGTCGGCCGTCAGATCGCCCGCGCCCGAGATATACGGTGGGCGGGTCTTTTCCTGCCCTGATATGCCGAGGGTTAGCGTCCGGGAGATCGGCGGTTTCCCGTCTTACTCCCGCCACGCGTCGCCCTCCTGGCTGTGGCAGAGCCCCCTCCTCTTAAACCGCCCAGGTGCAAAAGCGGTGCGCCACAAACCAGAAACCGCCCTGCTACTGTGTTGTACCTCCACCAGATCACCCTGCCACGTCTTCACCACATCATCAGCCTGCGTCGGCCTCCCGCCACCGTGTACCTCCTCCACGTCACTACCACTGTACTGCCACGTCACCACCTTGCCGTACTGCCACGTCACCCCACTGACGTCACCCTGCTGATGTCACCGCCGTACTAGAGGTCCCACTCTTGACGTCATCTGCCGTACTGCTGATGTCATGCTGACGTCATCCGCCGAAAGGAAAGTGCGCAAGTGCGAAATCGATGCTTCGGAGGCTCGGAATCAAATTCTGAGGCAATTTTCGATGCGCGATTAGCGCTAATCGCGCATCGCTACGGGAAATAGGCCAAAATGGGGAATCTTTATTTTCAGCATTTGTTTTTACCTCGAAAGGGTAGAAAGGGGGCGATTTAGCAGTTTAAAGAGTATTAGAAGCAGAAAGAAGCCAAAATTCATGTCAAAGTGTATCAGGTAGCGACAAAGAGTATCAGTGTTGCGGCAAAGTGTATCAGTGGAGATTTTTTCAGTGCTCAAAGCAGATAAGCAATAAAGAGCCCTCTAGCAAAGTCAAAGAAGCAGTAAAGGCCATTTAAAGGCTCTCAAATCACAGTTACTGCACATCAAAGTCACATAAGATCAGTGGACCAAAGCTCAAAGCACAGTTATTGCAGAAGCAGTGCATCAAGCCACCAAGGACACAATATTAACTCATTTTGATCCAGCTATTTCTGGCGCACCTCAATAGATATTTACTTGCATCTAATTCCAGCACAAGTTTAGGTTTAAAAGCCTTTTTCTCGCAGACCTGTTTAGGTCAGCTGTAATAAATACTTTTAGATATTTTGCCTATATAAACAACCCTGAAACATGTAATAAGGGTTGTTGGTTGGTTGGTTGGTTGGTTGTTAGTTGGTTTGTACATGAACTCCAAGAGAGACTTGCTCTATGTCTAATATGTTTTACTTAATCAAAGATTGCTGCAAGCTTGGAGAATGGACTGTTTGATGTGTTGTTAATGTTTCTGAAGATTGAATGAGGGAAATCTTGTGTTGCTTCTGAATCAATAAGTGTTCCTTACCTCTGTTATTTCAATTTCACATATGCTTAAGTCACAGAACAAAAATTTGGTTTAGAATTTGCTAACATGCACTCTATGCTTAGTTTCTGTGGCTTCTTAATGTTTTCCTCTTTATTTAGGCATAAATATGGATTCCTTATGGCTCATATTTGCTCTATTTCACATATAAATGACTTTTATTTGGGAATTCTTAGCTGCTCCCAGGTAGGGCTCGTTTATCTTCCCTCTGCTAACCTGATTGAGAGATTCTTTGTTGCCTCTCATTCTTTAGCCTGCAATCCATCTTCATTTAGCCTCAAGTTTGTTTCATGAGCAGCTACCTTGCCCCTCTTTCCTCTTGTGACCAAGAAAACGCACCGGCAGTCTTACTCCACGACTCCATGCCCAATGGTTTGAAACTTATCACACTATGCACTGCCTCTTTACTTGAAAGCATCCTCCTTCCACCCAAACACCACCCAAACATAAACAAAACCCCTTGAACCCAATAACTAGCCTAAAATCATCATCAACAAAGCTAAATCATTAAGAGATAGCCCTCTCTGATTGCAGGTGGGTTAGAACCTGTAATCCAAAGATTGGTTTGTGGTTACCTCAGCCGTATCCCTTCAGGAGCTTAGGGACAACCTGAGTGTTAACAAGTTCTTTAGCACATGAAAGTTATAAAGAATAATATGCTGCAGATACTGTTTTCAAAGATATTTGTGAATCAATAACTCAAGACGCACAGGTGGAAGAAATAAATTACCATGTTCATAACAGGTTATTTAACAATCTTGGCAAAACAGTGGCACAATTACAAAGGTTTTTCTATTTTCCCACAGATGAATGGAACAATTCACAGGTTCAAAATGCACTGTGACAAGCATCAGAAGGGTCATTAGTAGGGTAAGGATGAAAGGTGAAGGTAAAAGGAAGGTACACACTTTCATGCATGGAGATGTCAAGTATCATCAAGTGAGACTTAAAGGCATGAATCTGAGTAAAGTAAGGTGGATGGAGATCGGAAGGGTGAGGGAGCTGTACCTCACCTCATGTCAGCTTAAAACCAAACCTTTGGTGGTCCAAAAGCTTCTAATGGAGAGGAATGATCTAGGAGGATCTTCAATTGTTCCAAGTTCAAAGGTTTTAGTTGTTCCCGAAAATAATGCGAAGTGGTAGAGTGAGTACTTTCAGTTTCTCATTTGGTCTCCGATGAAGGAGAAATCATTTGTCAAAGTTTAGGTGCTAAAGGGGCCTTGCTAGCCATGTGGTGTTTCTGCAGTTCAACACGTGACATCAAGAAATCTCATTTCCAGTGCATATCTCCAGGTTGAATGGTGAGATTATGGGTTTTGGTTCATATTGGAAGTCATGGATACATTAATATGGCACATAAATTTTGTGCAAAAATATTTATTAGACCTAAGGATCTAAACCTAGGACCAAGGTAAGCACAAAAGTTATTAACCTATGGTATAAAACCATATGACAAAACTTTATGATGTGTTAACGTAAGGATCATGGCACAAAGGGAGCAGTAATACATTACAAGGTGGGTGCATATATATTCATGGTTATAAAATATGGAACAAACCTTAGCGAAAATGATATGTCAAAAGTCATGATATATAAATATAATATAATATATATATAATATATATATATAAGTTTATATATATAAAATAAATATAATATAATATAATATATCCCTAAGTTGTATGGTGTAAAGTTTGGAGTAGATATATGTTAAAAAACCATGTAAAGCAAACAATGGAGCAGAGAATATGTATCAAACCTATGGTAAAATGATGGAGCGGACATATACTATGCTGTGGTGCAAAATTATTATCAAGACAAAATCATATGTTAAACCATGGTGGAGATATAAATTGTTATAACAAACAGTCTAATGGCAGAGTATTCAGGTTGTAAGCAAGTTCATGTGGCGGATAATGCGATGACCCATGTGGCACGATGGTACACTGAGTCAACTAGAAATCTAGCAATGCAAACCACTGTTGAACTTCAGAGCCAGCATGTATATGAAGCGGAGGTGTCAGGTAGTTAGGCAATTTGGATTGCCATGGGAGTCGAGACCGCTAGGGTTAGATGCCACGGGTCAGGGTTCTTGTTGACCTTCGAATTCACGCTATCCGTCCAAAAACCTTCATTAATTTTAAGTCATGTGGTATGATTTGTTTGTGCTAATTTTTTGGTAAAGGTTGACGATTCTCCCAGATGTTTCGCAATTCCATGATTGCTTGCTGATCTTCAAGCTATTTGTTCCTTTGCTCCAAGTATTTCATGGTCCACTTAGTCCTCTCCAAGTCAAGGGACAATGCTTTGATCTCTGTCTGCTGCTCCTGGATAATCTCTCGAAGATGTGCATTTTGCGGGTCCATGTCTGTATCGTCATCCTGAACAAGAATAAAGTCCCGCTCACCTGAAGGCCCCTCATCCTGCATTAGCCTCTTGCCTCCGTCCTGTACCTGTACCTGTGCTGCTGATGATGGCAATGAGACCCCTTCCATCCCAAGTGGAGATAGTACTCGTCGGGCTACTGCAAACAATCCCCTCGTGCCTCTCTGATAGGTGACATATGTCGGCACACTAGTAGTCTCTGCCTCCCGACCTCCATGCTGTTGTGAAGGTTCACCCACATCATGGACAACCTCCTGATGAGCTACTGAAGCTGTGAAGAACCCTTCCCATGTGATACCCTGCAGGCCAAGCTGATGTACAACAATGATCTTGATGAGCGCATAGTGATAAATGCTATTGTACTGCTGTTCAAGAGTCTTCTTCTGCACAAGAGCGGTCATCCTCTCGATGTTTCGGCACATGAAATATGGAATGTTCATCAACCTCACTCTCGTGAAATACATCAATAACCTGATATGGTATGCATAGAAGCGTGAGAAGCAGCCTTCACAACTGAAGTATCTGATAATGAGTCTCATCAATGGCGCATAAGATTCCTTCAGAAACCAGAATGGGAATACCCTGCTGAGCTGCCTCAAATAGCTAGGCCTGATGTAAGGTTCATAATATGCTCTATCTAGGTGCTGCCTTTTGTTCCACTCTTTGCCTATATTCAGTATCCCGGTGGCAAGAGAGATGGTTTCTGGTGTCAAGGTGAAGTTTACTCCAGCAAGAGTAACATGACCATGATGCAGATGTAAAACAAACAACCGAACTAACTCCGGATGATGTTGGATTTGAGAAATCATCTCACAATACTGAAAGCATGACTGTTGTTGAAAGCATGTTATTGCAAGCGGGCAGGCCTGCAATTGGGTCAAGGAAGTGGGCTCTTCTCTGACATGTCTGCCACCCTTATGAGGCCTTCTCGGCACATTAAGCTCAGTGGTTGAGTCACTGTCTTGCTCATATTCTTGCTCATATGATGAATTTGTCTCTGTCATGGTGCTGCAAGTCTATGCCAAGTGAATGCTAATCTGTATGAGGTGAAAACGAAAATTTGGTGTGTTTGCCTTCAATTGCAAAATGTGTGTTAAGTAGGGAGGAGTGTGGGAAATAGGGATAATGGGTGTATGCAATTACAGTCAAGGTGATAATAGTCACTTGGCTGTATTTAGGAATCTGGGGTTTGATATGGAAAATTGAAATTGTAGGGTTTAGGGATAGGGACAAGTGGGGAATGAGTGACTTAGGATCATAAGGGAATAGGGGTTGGAAATGATGATATGATTACAGTGATAAGAAAGGGAAACATGGGATAAATTATTTTGGAACCAAAGTCACATTTCAAAGCTCACTTGCAGGGCAATTTTCATAAGAGGATAGGGTTTGAGTTTCAACATTTAAATTCTCCAAGTCAAACTTTAGAACCACACCAAACAATATTCAATAGCAATTGCAAGGTCAATCGGACTTACTTGGGACAAATGGAAATGAAGGCAATAACAAAACTGGTTGTTGCCTCTATGTGCCGCGCATAAACCCAGTGCGCCGCGCCTCGTGGATGCACCGCGCCAGTGGAGAAAAGCACTGTGGCAGGAGGCCCAGTGCATCGCGCAGCCTATGTGCACCGCGCTCTAACCCAATGCTCCGCGCGCCCTCTAAACAAAGTCGTGGCTTTGAAAATCGCCCTCTTACCTTTAAACTTCGACTTTCTTTGATCTTCTTGGATGCAAATGACATTGATACACATAGAAATATATTTATAAAGACATGGCTTTGATTTTTGTTTCTCAAAAACCCATCTTTGTAATGTTTGCCATCGACACTTTTTCACATTTTATTACAACTCTGTTTTTCAAATTTCCTTTTTGATTTTGGTTTAAATGATGAATCTTTTGGCTATTTTTGCAGGGATAGTGGCATGTCTTGACAAAGGAAGACCAAGGCTATGCCTGGAGAATTCAACAACTGAAAAACTTTTGAAAATTACATGGCAATTTATTACAAAAGACGAAATGTCGAATTTTCTTCAAAACAGAGTTTTGAAGAAAAGTCATAATCCATCCATATGACGATAAAATTTTGTGAAATAAAAACTTGTTTAGAACCTCCCTCTGGTCCGCTGGAATTATTGGACACTTTGAAGACACAATTTGTGAAACCCTAGACCTATGACTGACATGACTCTCATTGACTGTCATTGACTTTGATGAAAATACCTAAGCCAACAGGTACAAGACATGAGGGGAATGAGTAACAAGGCCCTTCTGTTATATTATGGCATGTCCCTAACGAAATGTGGATGAGTGAACTGTATAAGACACCTAAAAATGAAATGCAATAAGAGAAATGATCTCTGACAGAGGGATGTAAAGACCGACTCTAACATTGGCCCCAATGGGGATGGTAGCTCCTTAGAGGTACCAAGAACGACAGATCTCTGGGAGAGATTGACAGTGCCTTCGTCCATTGGGCTATGGAGTCCATTATTTTGACAAATTAACACAAGACTCTTGACTCATTTATTGACTCAAACTTGACTCAAACTGACTCAATTAGGAAACCAGAATGACTAAAAACGTGACTCAACAAACTGAACCCAAAACTGAAATCTTTCTTCAGAATTATAGCCTTCACTTCGGGCCCCAAACTGAAGAAAAGATCACAGCACATACTTGCAGTGAAACTGAAATAAAATGGTATATACAGTGACAATGTAGACAACAGAAACAACTCAGAAATGATACCTCTTGAGCAGCCGACCATTGACCGGCCCTCCGGGACATTCTTCCCCGTTCATCTCCTTTAGAAGAAAAGCATTCTGACCACTATACACAACAATTTTAAAGGGACCTTTCCAGAGATTTTCGAACTTACCGTGCTTACCCTTTTCCTCATTCCTTGCATCCCATTTCAGCACCACTTCCTCTAATTGGAATTTGTCCGCCTTTTCTTTTCTTGTTGACCTCCGAATTCACGCTATCCATCCAAAAACCTTCATTAATGTTAAGCCATGTGGTATGATTTGTTTGTGCTAATTTTTTGGTAAAGGTTGTAATGTATTAAGTTAATGCACCATATAATTAACTATGCACCAAAAAGTTTGGATAAGGTGGTTTGATGTTAATGTGATAACTTAAGTTTTACTATGGTGTTAAAAGCTTATTGCACCGAGACTAGGTTGTTCAACCTAAAACCAAACATATTCTATGTATAGCTCGGAAGGTTTGATCCTGGAACCTGCCCGAGACTTATAAAAACCTCAAACATTACACCAGTGGGTTAAAAGTGAATAGTGAGTTGTAGAATTGGGGTTTATTATTGATTGTTTTTGTTCATGTAATCATATCTTGGCCATCCTGGAGCCAAATTGAGAATGGAGACGTGTTGGAAAGTTGAATGTAAAGAAACTTTTTGGATCATTTCCTTATAGAACAAATGCCCACTTGGAAGCAGACCTGGAAACGTAGTCCACGAGGGACGAACTTGTCGAAAATTTGTTGTGATTGTTTCTTCTCTTTATACTACTATGTTATTTGTTTCTTTCAAGTTTATGTTTAAGGCGTATTAATAATAAATTTCCCACTTTCATTCACACATGCAATCTTAGTTAATGTTGGGAAAGTTGCGCAAATAATCAATCCTGTATATCTAAGATCAGAAAGCTAACTGCTTACCTTTGCACTCTGAAGATTGTTGTGTGGGGTGCAGAAATGGCTTTCATTGTGTAAAATGCGGAGATGGATTCACACTCCACATAATGATATCAACCTACTTGCTGATTACATAAACATTTAGTATAAACTTCACATGAGAGTGAGTCGATTAAGAGATCCTTGAAATTTGATAAACTACAGTTTTCCCAGAAATTTGGCATTTTGTCACTATTTGGGAATGCTTCATTCCCACGATCGTTTTCGCAAGAGACACATCCGTACTCCGCACAATGAAATATACTTCCGCTCTCCGCACAACATATTCAAATATATCTTGCATATGTTCGTGTCTTCTACAAAGAAATCATTGGAGCGCCTTGAAGTGGATTGCGGGGCCGATTCTTCACACTCCCGCACTTCTACACTCGATCAACAAATTCTCGTTTAAATGCTTTCTGGTTTATGAATTTATTTCAAAGAACAATCTTGAAAAGCATTTGTTCGGTAAATTGTTCTGAGAGACAAGGCATGACTGAAACACGGTTATCTGCCATAGGACAATAAAAAGACACATGAAATGAAATTATATATATATATATATATATTAATATATATAATATTATATATATATATACCAAAGTGCTATGCTAACATAGAACATCTCATGTTTAATATTCGTGGAATGAGGCCGGTTAAATGGCACTTCCTCTGCGCATGCTAAGTCGTTATATCTTTTACGTTTTGAATTGTATATTTCGTTGACTAGCTCTTGTTCCGATTATGGACACCTTGTCTCTACACAGTGCATTCTCAGATTGAATGTCTTAAATTGTTTTAAGGGGAAAATTTTACTTATTTTTTAAATATCGTTAATGGGAGACGTAATCCATCATGCTCACTATTTTACTTCTTCGCGTTGTCGCCTATTGCGCTGAGAATCAAATACAGAAACAACAATTTTGAAAGCTAGAAACTCATTTAACATACTTGTTTGACGGCACTGAAATAAGGTTTCCTTTAAGATTATTTCTATATACATGAAATTGTCACTAAATTAAATTGAAGCATCATTTGTTTGCGACAATTTGAATAACATAGACATAGGATGATGATTTGCTGTGATTTTTTTTTTTTTTTTTATAACCATAACATAATTATAATTATTTTAACTATAAAGGATTATGTAACATTGTTAATAAAAGTTTTTATTTCAATACAATAATTATTAAACCAATATCAAACAAGACGAATTGAGATTTAAACCAAAGTAAGTGACATTTAGAACTACTCAACCATATCAACAATTTTTTTAAATCTTATTTTCTAAACGATATCAATATTTTTTTTTATCTTATTATATTATCTTATTTTATAAACGATTTCAACAAAAAAATAAGTCTCTGTCAATATTATTAATTAAAAAAATATGACCGCTAGCTTTCACTCTCAAAAATCTGGCTACATTTCATCTTAAACCAGAGGAACATAATGGAAATTGTGTCATGGATCACCAAGCGAACGCCTTTGAGGCTTACATGATAGCAGATTTGTCTTTTCCTAGTTTCATTAATTCATTTCAATAGCCCAGATAAGAGTTTGATAATTTTTTTGGTTGATGTTATGGTAATTTTATTCAAATTCTAGGAAAATTGTAATTTTAAATTATTGAATTTATTCAATTTGAGTGTTTTAGAATATTTTTGAGAATTGACTAGACAAAAACCAAATAGAGGATTGTATCATAAGGTCCATGTTTAATATTTCTAATGTTGATATTTGTAGCTTGGGAGGTACTTAAAACCCTAAGCTAGAGGGTTTTTGGAAGAATGAGCTTCACAAATATGGTTTGTGGGCTTAGAACTCAAGGTTGGGGTTTTGTACCCAAAGGTGTGGGGCCAAAACCATGAAGAGATTTGTTGATTTGACTTATGGAGATGGAAGAGGATCTAAAAGGAACTAGGGACCACAAAGAGAAAGGAAAAAGGAGGTATACAATGCAAGATAATAATTTTTATATGTTATGTATGGTTATGATAATAAAGATGACAAGTCAGCCTAGTTGGAGGACTGCCCTCAAGGGCTTAGAGTCACACCACACAAGAACATATAAATAGAGAGAGTGTAGACCTCATTTTGTCATCCAACATGAGCATATCTCTCTTGAGCAAGACTTCACATGCCTTAGGAATCTGAGCATATCAGAAGTTGAAAGAAGGACCTGTTTTGCCTTTGGTTTGGGTCTATTTTGGCACATGTAAAGGAGGAAGAGCAATTGAATTTTGTGAGAGCCTTCAACTAGAATATAGGTCGAGTTTAGTTCCTCTGTTCTAACATGCAGAAGATTCATACAAATCCGAGATTGCAATCTATCTTATCTATGATATGAAATGATAATTTGGCCGAAAATATGAAGGTGACCTAGTGCAGGACCAAGTCACAACAAGGCTGGTTGTAGGGATCATACACTTGGAAAACTTGTGGATTAGTAGGCCGAGTTGAATCATTGACGGGACAAGGTAATGTGTGAAGAAAAATAGGTTTTTTTGGACATGTATAAGCAACCATGTCTGAAGTTTGGACTTATGGTTCCTAAAAATTTCAGAGAAGGCTGAACGCAGAAAAAAATGTTGCAAGGATGTGAAGCTTGTGGAGAAAGTTTGTAGGTTGGAGGGATGTTTCTAAAGGATTTGGAGCAACAATTGGGAAGATCATCCAAAGAGAAAACACCAAACATATCTGTGATTGTGCCAGAGCTATAGGAATCCTATCAAAGATAAGACGAAGGTCTACTTGACATGGTTCTTCTAGTGACTATTGGGCCCAGTAGGAGAGAGTTGACAACGAAGTTTTGAGAGAAAAATTAGGGCAGACGTAAGACCTAACTGATGAGCCCCAAAAATGGGTAACTTTATGGGCTCATTTTGCCTATTATTCTCGATTAATCCACCATTCTTCATACTTTATGCATGCTTTTGAATATATTTATGTTAATTGAATGAATGAGAATAGTCACTTGACCACAAAGTCTAATACGTGCTTATTGCAGATTTTTGGACATCTTTTGGACCAAGGTCAGGCATTTATGAGCAAATTGGCAGCCAAATATGAAGGAACAAGGTTGAGGATTTGTAGGAGGGGTGTCTCTTGCACTAACTGACCCCTTCCTTGAGTTATCCACCATCAGCTCAGAGTTCAACAACCCACCAAAGATGATTTCAAGGGGCAGCCGAGCAGGTTTAGTGAAGTGGCTAATTAACTATACTTTGGGCAACCAAGCTCCTAAAGTTAAGGAGGACTGTTGGGAGTCCTCGGGTTGCATAAGTAGGAAGGCTTCAAGCCTTGGTATTTTAGCTATTGAACAATTTGTTTTTGTACTTTAGTGCAGCTCTGCATTTCAGCTCATTTTCAAGCTCTTGCTGTAAACAATTTTGTGACATGACTATTATTTTGGATTAATAAAGATGAATCTCGCTTTGCACCAGCTCTGAGCTTTCTTAAGAGGCTTTAGCTTTTGGGGTTGGGCCCAACCCAAGTGCCAGTACCTCCTTTGTGTGCTTTTATGTGTTTTCTTGCATTCATAGAATAATTTATGTTATTTAGGTTAAGATCTTGCTTTGTTACTTAGGTTGTTTTTGATGATTAAGATAGTTTTTCATGCTTTAGGTTGATTTGACAGTTTGGTAACAGAAAAGATCTGCAAAAAGGCCATCAAGCAGTCCTTGATCTCATCTCTCCCTCCTTGGGATCATGAGCTGAGACCAAGGCATACTTGCTGCCATAAAAACACTGTTTTTGCCTTCCAATGCAATTGCTAGTGTTAGATTTTAAATTGGAAAAGTTGATATCAGTTGTGTTTTCATGTTTAGATCTATTCTTGCTTAGTTTCCATAGCTATCTTGTATGATTTCTTGTCTATAAACTTTTGTTCATCATGTTTCTGGTTTTTAGGTCAGATTAGGTCAAAATAGATAGATCTCTAGTTTTTTTCTCAGTCTTTGTTCGATAAGTTTTGGAAAATAATATGCAGAGCACCTGTGTTACATTCCTACCTACCCTTCCCCCATCATACAACCTGTTCCAGCTCCTAATTCCAGATTCCTTCCCTTCATTTGCCACACTTTCCCAATTTTCCCTAATTTCTACGTTTTTGTGCAACATTGCTTTCTCCATCCTTGAACAAATCCAACCACCTTCATCACTCCTTAGCTTTATTTACTAGGTTCTAGGCCCCTTAACATCCTTATCCATCCTTCATCTCCACTTTCCCACCGTTTTTCCACCATCAACCCTCTAAAATCCACTTTTGACCTGTCCCTGTAGAACCCCTGTAGACTTCCTGTAGAAGTTCACGTAAGCAGTTTTTCGAGATCTGATCGCTGTGGAATTCTCTAGAAGGGTGTTAGGGACCCCTTAGGTCCTCTTCTCACCTTCCCAACCTCTTGCAAGTGCCCACTCCATTTCCTTTCGCCAATAAACCCCTGCACAGTGAAAGATAGCTAAAGCACATGCATAATAGTTCTGTAAAATTACTCAAAAATACAAAAAGATGCTTTTTCCATATTTTCCTTCAGAAGTAGCTTAGACACATGCATTTTACCTTTCCAAGAGTCAATGGCATCCATTTCAGCCACTTTCATCTCTTTTCTTGCACCAGTAGGGTTAGTTAGTAAAACTAGGGTTTGCTAGGGTTTGCATTTCTTTTCAGCTTTCCGCTTCTTTCTGCAAGTAGAATAGCTTTTTTTGAGTTAGCTTTCATCCATCACAGTTAAAAGCTTCTTATAATAACTCATAGAAGTTGGCTTAAGCTCCTAGAGAACTTGTGCCAGCTGATCAAGTGACAACCTGCAGTAAGAGCTAGTACTTGTGCATACAACACCGTCACTTCCAAGTTTGTTACGAACTACCGGGTTGATAAAAGTAAAGAAGGGAGTCCCAGGAGTTGTAGCATCATTGCTGTAATATTGGAGCCCACCATATTTTTGGCGCAGTTGTTGGGGAAGCGTTAGAGTAGAGTTAAACTATACTATAACCGAGAAAGAGCTCCTAGCTGTAGTCCATTCCCTAAACAAGTTCAGACACTACATCATTGGTTATCAAACATTCGTACACACTGATCATGTTGCAATTAGGTATTTGATGAATAAACCTGATGTAAATGCTCGTATCATTAGACGATTACTTTTATTGCAGCAATTTGATTTGACCATTGTTGATAAGCCAAGTAAGGAAAATGTTGTTGCTGATTTTCTGTCTAGACTAGATTTTCCTGCAGGTGAAGAAGGGATGGTGGATGATCAAATGCCAGATGAACCCCTGTTTGCTATTTCAGTACTCTCTCCATGGTTTGCTGATATAGCAAATTACTTGGTTTCAGCGCACTTTCCGCCACACCTATCCTCAAAAGAGAAGAGCAAGATCGTGAGGAAAAGCGCCCCATTCACTTGGATTGGGGGAAATCTGTTTAAACTTGGCCCAGATCAGATTTTGAGGCATTGTGTCAGGGAGGAGGAAGTTTTTGACATCCTCCTAACCTGTCATGATGGCCCCTGTGGAGGCCACTTTGCAGCAAAAATAACTGCCTTCAAAATTCTACAGGCAGGGTACTATTGGCCCATTCTTCAACAAGATGTCAGGAGATACATCAACCAATGTGATCAATGTCAAAGGATGGGGAAACCGACTCCACGGGATGAGATGCCCCCACAACCTCAAGTGACTTTTTAGCCATTTGAGAAGTAGGGCATGGAATTTGTTGGTCCTATCAACCCTCCTTTAAAACAAAAGGCTTACATCATTGTGTGCACGGACTACCTGACAAAGTGGGCAAAAACAAAGGTAATCAAGGCAGCAAGAGAAGAAAAACTAGCTGAGTTCTTGAGGGAAAATATCTTCTACAAGTTTGGCTACCCAAGAGAATTAGTCACAGATCAAGGAAGTCAGTATACCTCCAACCTGATTGAAGACCTGCTCACTCATCACAATATTAAGCACAAAACTTCCACCCCTTATCATCCACAAGCAAATGGATAGGTGGAAGTCACTAACAGAGCTTTGGAAGAGATCTTGACTAAAGTGGTGAGCAACAACAGAAAAGATTGGGCAGATCACTTGGTTGAGGCCACCTGGGCCTATAACACTACTTGGAAAACTACAACAGGTTTCACACCCTATGAGCTGGTCTACGGGAAGAAGGATTTGTTGTCCATAGAATTTGAATATAACACATTGAGGTTGGCAGCTCAGCTGGACCTAGATCTCAGCCATGCACAACAGGAAATATTACTGCAGCTAAATGGATTAGATGAACAAAGAATGCAGGCCCTTATCCACTCAGAGGTAGTCCATCTTTAAAGAAAGATATAGCATGACCAACACCTTAAAGAAAAACAATTTCAGCCAGGAGATTGGGTGCTGTTATATGATTCAAGATACAAGGATTTCAAAGGAAATCTGAGGACAAGATGGTTGGGACCATATACAATGGAGAACTGCAATGACAATGGTTCAGTCCTTATCAGGACTATTGATGAAGAAGCCATCCCCATGCTCATCAATGGGCATCAATTGAAAATCTACTGGAAGCCCGTTTCTAAGTAAGAGTTCATTGAAACTCTGGGTAAATCAGTGTTGGTAGTGGAGCAGGCCCTTGTCTCCACTCCACCCACACCTTGAACACAAAAAAAAGAAAAGAAAAGAAAAGAAAAGAAAAGAAAAGAATAAAAGATCCTTGGGTGAAAACCTCTTGGAGGTGCCCAGGGTAGACAGTGAGGGTGAAAACCTCCTGGAGGCACCCTAGCTAGTTCATACTAAAAAAAAAACAAAAAAAAAGAAGAAAAAAGAAAAAAATAAACCTAATTTCTGTTGAATAAATTGCAGGTTGCAGGAAGGTCATTACAGGTTTTAGGAGGATCGCACAAGACAAAGACAGAGGTCAGCACCAGGTTGCAAGCATCCCTCACAATCCATTCCTCCATGACCATTACCTTTTCCTAATATTTGGTCTTATTTGGGCTAAGATTTCACCTTCTACAGGAAGTTATGTATCTTCTATAGGAAGATCCTGTAGAACCAACAGACAAGCCAAAATCGATCTCAAAAGAGGACCCGAAGGTTGGGAATCTGTCAATGAGGCCTGTAAACCTCCATGCTTCCATCCATTACCATATGTCGCCCTTTTTCCATCTCTGTACACCTTCATTGCACTCATTTTTATGTCCCTGCACAGTCACACAGAACAATCCTGTTTCCTTCATGCTGCTAGTGAAATTTTTTAATGACAAATCAAAGCATCAGTTTTTCACTCACCATACTTGATACCCTCCATCTAGACTCCTTATCAGCCGAGACCCTAGTTAGCAGTTATAGCCCTGCTCATTCTATCTTGCATTCTAGGAGGAGAAGAAACTATAGGACATCCTACAGGATTCCTGTAGTAGCTGATCCCTCTGAAAGACATACTCCAGAGACAAGGACAGTAAAGTATGGCATATGAAACATGCATGAAGTTCTACTTGAACGTGTGAACATCAAAAACCGACCGAGACCAAGCATGTAGCAAAATCAAATGAAGAAATGGGTTCCAAAACCCGAAATCTTCATAACACGACCGCGGCTACGCAGGTAAGTGCCTAAACTCATTCTTCAATTGCATAAATCATATTTCAAGGCTGCGTGACTATGGGAATGGTTCGGATTGAATGGAATCGGTGGCCAGTCAACTGGCCACCCTCGACTAGTTACACATCCTCGTGGAATCCAAACGAGCCCTGTTAAATTCAAAACTGCTGATTAGATGCGCAACCAACACGTGTGGAGTGTCCATTCAGGAAGAAATCTTTGGGATTGGTAGTGGTGGTGACAGATAATGGGAGAAAGGGAGGTGATGGCAGTCAGATGGCATGCAGAAACATTATGGTTGTAACGTAGGATCAACGGTCCGGTCTGGCCACCTCATCCCCTCACCACGAATCATGCCCGCAGATAAAAGACAGCTCAGTTGAAACATGCACCACCCTCTGTTCATTTTGCACTTACGATGTTCTCGAATGGAGTACGCATCCATCGCTTCCAGAGCAATTAACTAGTCGTCCTCCACCAGTTTTCTACCTGTTTTCGAAAATCTCCTGCTTATCGGGCTCCACCGGAAGCACAGTTTCATTCTACAGGAGCCGAGAGATTTCTACAAGAAGAGTTCTATAGGAAAGGCAGAGAACACCTCTGCGGAAAGGAAACTCAGGATTTTCGTCAGAATTCAAGCTTAAAAGGAGATAGGCTCAAGAAAACTCCTCTGTGCATGATTTGTTTGAGTAAGGTGGTGAATTGAACATGACAGTGGATTGAAAAAGAAAGTGAAACTTTGCCTGTGCATTAAAAGAGTGAAAGTCTGTCTGCATATTTCCCTGAGTCTACATAGTTGCTTTTTCTCTCTGCATCTGAAATCTCCCCATCCTTTTTCAAACTCTCTTGTAAAAAAGATACATGCAGCAGTAAAGGCCAGCCTATGTGTGTGTGTGTGAAGAAACAAATGTGCATACCTATCTACGTGCTGAGAAAAGAACCTGTGTCCTTATCCTCTGTTCTATAGAAAAAAATATTTCTTTTCAAAACCAGGAAGTCAAATTTAGGGTGGCAGCAGTTTAAAACAGGAGAATTATTGCCATTTGATATTGCAAAGAAGCACCCAGGACATTCCTTCTTGGGTTCAGAAGAAACCGAATTCAACTATCTTCTGTTTCAGTGATTGACTGTTTTCTTTTCTGGTTAAAACATAAAAAGAGCACTCAACACCATGCTAGGAGGATTCATAAGGAAAGAATCCTCAAATTCCAGCAAGTTGCATGAGCACCCTGAGGTGGTGGACCTTTTCACCAGGGAAAACTGGATATCCTTCTTTGACAAAATTCAGGGTTATGATGAGGAGATAACTGAAGATTTTTTGATGTCCTTGAGACCACATTTGAAGACACCTGCCACAGTTAGTTTTAGGGGTTTGACCCTAGAACTTACACCTGAGTTCATCAGTAGAATTACTAGTCTACCATTGGGGCTCCCTTAGAGCAAAGAGGAGAGATCATTGGGACAAGTTGCTAAGAAAACATTTTTTCTGCCTAAGGATCATCCTGTAGAAGACAAAAATGGGGTTAGAAGGACAATCTTGTCTCCTCGTTGGAGTGAAGTTAGTTATCAAATAATGAAGTATATCACATGTGAAGGGAGGTTTAGCATCATTTATGGATACCATTTCATGTTGCTACATGAATTAAGGTATGGGATGGACTTGCCTCCAACCAGAAAATTGAGCATCCCATATTTCCTCCTTCAGTCCTTAATTGAATGTGGTACAAAGCTAAATGAAGGGATCCCAGATCAGTTGGCCCACCATGGGCTCATCAAACTATTGGTGGAAGATGCTTTACACACCTATACTGTCCCCATATCTTGGGAAATCTTCAGAAATATGTCCAGGGATGATGACATTAGAAATTTGGCTAAGAACATCACCCCATCCAACAATGATGAGGGGGAGCAAAATGAAGAAATTGAGAAGAATAAGGATGAGGGAGCACAGGAAATTCAAGCAGAGGGAAAAACAGAGGAAGAACAGAAAGAAAAATAAGAATTTGGAAAGATTGCTGAGCCTAAAACAAAGAAAGAGACAACAACAAAAACAACGAAGGAAAAGAGGACATAGATTGGAAAGGAAAAGGCCAAGATAGCCCAAAAGAAGGCTGCCATAGCCAAAGTAGGCACCCAACAAGAGAAGGGAAAGACACACCCTGAGATATCAGTAACATAGACAGAAACAGTGGACATAGATATTTCTATAGGAAGTGAAGGAAAAGAACAATAGCAAGAGGAATCCCCTGAAAATTTGGCACGGGAAGCAGTAGCTATGCTTGTTGCATTAAGCACACCTACAAAACAAAAAGGAAAAATATAGAGGCAAACCTCCATGTACTCTAAAGCCAGAAGAAGCACAAGGATCAAAGTGGGCAAACCCCAACCACAATCAAAGGAACCAATTGTCATTGAGGACACAACCACTAAACAGAAGGAAGAGTCTCCTTCCAAGATATTTATCATTTATGAAAGAGGAAGCCCAAAAACCTCCACATGGAAAGAGAGAATTAGGATGATGGACTCAAGGGCAACTCTACAGGAAGCTGAAACGTCTCTACAGGAAACTCTAGCCAAGTTAAAAGAGACTGAGAAATTGGAGGAGAAGGCAACCAAACAATCACAGGGAGAAGACAAGACCGAGGAGATACTGGAACCAAGCCCTCAGCCTAGCTTGGGCTCATATTACAACTTGTTAGAAAGTGGGAAGATCATCCCACAGAAGTTTATTGTACCACTTTTCTTTGCATTGGAACAAGAACAGGTTCAGACTCACACTTGGATGAGAATTGCCAAATCCAAGGGTGTTGCAGACATAGGCCATCTGGAAGAACAGCTAAAAGAATCAAGAAGAGAGTTGGTCATGGTGAGGCACATAGAAAGCAGTAAAAGAGACAAGTTACAGGAGGATAATGAGCTACTGAAAAAGTAGTTGCAGCTATAGGAAGGTCATAAGGAAGATAGGCCGTCCATTTTGGGAGGGCAACAACAGCAAGAAGGACCTCCAGGAGACAAGGAAACAACTGAGAAACAACAGAGAGAGGAAAAGCTACAAGCTGATGTTGAGATGCTAACAAAACTACTACAGGAAAAGGAGTCTTAGATAGCAGAAGAAATACAGGGTTTAAAACAACAGTTGCAAGAGAAAGAAGCCCAAATGGCCTGCATGGCCAGCTGGGCAGTAGAAGCCTTACAATGTAGGCAACCTACTAATTCCTATGCATTATATCTTAAAGATCAATGGTTGCAATTTCAAATTAACACATTGGCACAAAGGGGCACCATTCCATTCCAGAATTACAATTATTTTATGTATTTGTGTGACAATAGCTCAGATGAAGATAAGGCCAAGTTAGTAGAATTCTATTTACACAACTTGGCACTTCCATACATGAATCTATGGGACCCTAATGCTGCATTGGGAGATGTGCAACTCGTGGCTATGGATTCTTGGTTAAGCTATGAGGAAAAGAGGACAGTAGAAGTTCAGAAAGTTATGGACAGGGAGCTAAGTGAGCCACTCATGATTAGGGCAGAACCAAAAGATCCCTTAGCTTTAGTATATGCTCATCAACACCTTGCCAACAACCCTCAGATTCTCCAGATTACGTTGAAAGGCAAGCTCAGGCCATTGCTCACTTTGAAGACATGGAAAGACTGTTTGGTGATAATTGCATTCATGCTCACACAAGGAGATGGAACACATTGTCCCATAGTCTGAAAATACGAGAGTACCACTCCCTAACCAGAATGAGGGGGGCTTTGGCAAGAGTGCCACTTTACAAACAGACAATGCAAAATGTGAAGGCCAGCTGGATTGACCTAAAGTTCAGTCCTCCATTACTTTTAGGACTACTGGAAGGGGTCAAAGAAGAATAAAAACACAGGAACGGGAGGAGGTAGAGAGAAAGGCAGGGTTTCATGACTGAGAAGAGGACATCACCTCAGAAGCCTGGGATGTCAGAGAGGCAGTCAAAGCAATCAAAGATGATGAACTGGATTAGTTTCTCAGAGGATGAACAACACCTTCAATAGGGGGGTGATGATAAGCCCCAAAAATGGGTAACTTTATGGGCTCATTTTGCCTATTATTCTCGATTAATCCACTATTCTTCATAGTTTTATGCATGCTTTTGAATATATTTATGTTAATTGAATGAATGAGAATAGTCACTTGACCACAAAGTCTAATACGTGCTTATTGCATATTTTTGGATATCTTTTGGACCAAGGTCAAGTATTTATGAGCAAATTGGCAGCCAAATAAGAAGGAACAAGGCTGAGGATTTGTAGGAGGGGTGTCTCCTGCACTAACTGACCCCTTCCTTGAGTTCTCCACCATTAGCTCGGAGTTCAATAGCCCACCAAAGATGATTTCAAGGGGCAGCCAAGTAGGTTTAGTGAAGTGGTTGATTAACTGCAGTTTTGGGAAACCAAGCTCTTAAAGTTAAGGAGGACTGTTGGGAGTCCTCATGTTGCATAAGTAGGAAGGCTTCAAGCCATGTTAGTTTAGCTATTGAACAGTTTGTTTTTGCACTTTAGTGCAGCTCTGCATTTCAGCTCATTTTCGAGCTCTTGCTGTAAACAGTTTTATGACATGACTATTATTTTGGATTAATGAAGATGAATCTCGCTTTGCACTAGCTCTGAGCTTTCTTAGAAGGCTGTAGCTCTTGGGGTTGGGCCCAACCCAAGTGCTAGTACCTCCTTTGTGTACTTTTATTTCTTTTCTTGTATTCATAGAATAATTTCTGTTATTTAGGTTAAGATCTTGCTTTGTTACTTAGGTTGTTTTTGATGATTAAGATAGTTTTTCATGCTTCAAGTTGATTTGACAGTTTGGTAATAGAAAAGATCTGCAAAAAGGCCATCAACCAGTCCTTGATGTCATCTCTCCCTCCTTGGGACCATGAGCTGAGACCAAGGCATATTTGCTACCACAAAAACACTGTTTTTGCCTTCCAATGCAATTGCTAGTGTTAGATTTTAAGTTAAAAAAGTTGATATCAATTGTGTTTTCATGTTTAGATATGTTCTTGCTTAGTTTCCATAGCTATTTTGTATGATTTCCTGTCTATAAAATTCTGTTCATCATGTTTCTGGTTTTTAGGTCAGATTAGGTCAAAATAGATATATCTCTGGTTTATTTTTTCAGTCTTTGTTTGATCAGTTTTGGAAAATAATGTACAGATTACCTGTGATACATTCCTACCTACCCTTCCCCCATCATACAACCTGTTCCAACCCCTAATTCCAGATTCCTTCCCTTCATTTGCCACACCTTCCCAATTTTCCCTAATTTCTACATTTTTGCGCAACATTGCTCTCTCCATCCTTGAACAAATCCAACCACCTTCATCACTCCTTAGATTCATTTACTAGGTCCTATACCCCTTAACATCCTTATCCATCCTTCATCTCCACTTTGCCACCGTTTTTCCACCATCAACCCTCTAAAATCCACTTTCGGCCTGTTCCTGTAGAACCCCTGCAGACTTCTTGTAGCAGTTCATGCAAGCAGTTTTTCGAGATCTGATTGCTGTGGAATTCTCTAGAAGGGTGCTAGGGACCCCTTATGCCCTCTTCTCACCTTCCCAACCTCCTGCAAGTGTCCACTCCATTTACTTTCGCCAATAAACCCTTGCACAGTCAAAAATAGCTAAAGCAAAATTACTCAAAAATACAAAAATATGCTTTTTCCATATTTTCCTTCAAAAGTAGCTTAGAAACATGAATTTTACCTTTCCAAGCGTCAATGGCATCCATTTCAGCAACTTTCATCTCTTTTCTTGCACCAGTAGGGTTAGTCAGTAAAACTAGGGTTTGCATTTCCGTTCAACTTTCCGCTTCTTTCTACAAGTAGACTAGCCTCTTTTGAGTTAGCTGTCATCCATCACAATTAAAAGCTTCTTCTAAGAACTCATAGAAGTTTTCTTAAGCTTCTAGTGAACTTGTGCCAGCTGATCAAGTGACAGCCTGCAGTAAGAGCTAGTACTTGTGCATACAACACCGTCGCTTCCAAGTTTGTTACGAACTACCGGGTTGATAAAAGTAAAGAAGGGAGTCCCAGGAGTTGCAGCATCATTGCTGCAATACTGGTGCCCACCACTAACTAGAGCCACATCAGAATTCAGAAGTAGCATAGGTTGGAACTTAAAGAAACAACAAAAATAAACTAATTGAGGTATGTATGTTGATGTTTTTCTAGTGGATGTTGTCCTAGTGTAGGACAAAGTTGGAGCAACAAAAAGAGTAGGTATTAGGAGGGAAGTAGTGGCTGAAGCCCTAATTACAAATTCTTGAAGGAGTAAGAGGACTATCAAAAAGGTAGAATTGGGTGAGCTCAGGAATGATTCTTTAAGGGAGAAAAAATTAGATCAAGGTAGCAGATCACATCAAACCAAGTTCATTGCTAGAGAAGAAATTTTGATAGTGATAGGTGGCATACCTCCATGCCCTAATTGTGTCTTCATCAGGCAGTAGAAGAAGTCACTAGTGGGAAGAAGTCACTAAGAGTTGTGTTCTTGAAGGACTAAGGAGTAGCTAGTGGGAAAGAAGTCCCAAAGAGTTGCGGAGCAACGATGGGAAGTTGAGAGTTGTTCACAAACAAAGTTATGAACAACTCCATAGGAGTATTGATGTGTAGATGTGTTGAAGGGCTAATGATTAGGTAGAGGGAAGTTGGAGCCGTGCTTAATGACCTAATGGAGTTAGTTCATTGATAGAGGCAAACCTGTGTTGCTACAGATCGAGACCAAAAGGACTTAATATGTGCATTCAGGATATGTCCGAGGGGAGATGAGAGAGAGAACTACATTTTTAGGCTCATAATTGCTTCTTTTTGACACCCTTTTTCACCTATCTTATTCTTATTTGACCATCATAATCACTCAATGGGCATCAAATCACAAGATTTATGGCATGACATATATATAATTGTCTTGTATTTCATAAATTGATAATGTTCTTTATTATTAGTCTAATATTTGATTTAGCTATCGAATTGGGATGATTTTGCAGCTAATGTCTAATTCCGCAGCCAAGTCCATGGTTTGATAGATTCCAAGGTGATCACTAGAGAGAAAAATACATGGAAAGGTGGCTGTCAACGCATTCAATGATTCCCTCCTACCTTCATGAACTAGATTGATAAACGAAGCTTCCAGTTACGTGGTCAAAGATAAATTTGACTCTATCAGCTATAACAGGTGAGCAAGGAACGATATGTACGCCTCACAATTTGGTTTGTTAATAGAAAATCATGAGAAAATTTTGTTATGTTATATTTTCATAGTTAATTTTAGCATTTTGTTAGTGAGGATATGCATAGAGCTCTGAACATTTAATGATACAGGTTTTATAAAAAGACCTCACAACAGACATAAACAAAGTGATTTTTATGCATGCATAGTGAAGACTTAAAACTCTATTTTTAATTTAGTTTATGAAGAACCTTTTCATTTCCATGCATGGTTGACTGTTTGGTCGATATCTTAATTACTTGCTTCTCGTGGAGGGCCCCCTCGAGTAATAAGGTTTTTTTTTTCATTTTCAGTAGATAGAATTTATGTATAATTTCATAAGCTTTCAAATCTGTTCAATTAAATTTAATAGTAGTGACAACAATAGTGACACCAATAGTGTGAGTTTGTACTTGGAATAAAAGTTGTATTTCATATGACAGAGGATTTCTTTGTAGGTTTTATTTCAAACATGAGTGATTTATAAGAAATGAGCAAGTGTGAGCATAGTTAAGCAGAGATTAAATTTACTTTGGTTTTTCATGCAAGAGTGTGTTATCTTGATGGATGAGTTGATTCCTACATAGCATATTTTAGATATATAATAGTGTGTGTGTGTGTGTGTGTGTGTGTGTGTGTGTGTGTCTTATGAATTGAATTTTATTTTACAAGTGTGAGATTGATTTATAAGTCTGATATTTTTATTGGTTGTGTGGATTTCATACTTAGTTATAATTTTTATAAGAGTGCAATTAATTTTCATTTACAATAGGTGTGGGATTGATTTACTTATATGCATAGTTGTGAGATTTTCTTTTGAAGCAAAGTGTGATATTTACCATAAGTAGTCTTCGATAAGAGTGTGATCTTTTTATTTTCTAGGAATAGTTGCTTTACTCATGTGCATTTCAATAACTTAATTTGGAATTTATATTCTGATAAATCAACTTAATTTAGAATTGGTGTGAATAACCAAGGACTATATAGTGAACTTACACTTCATCAACTTACTAGCACTGGACGATAATTTATGAAAGTAATTTAAGGTTAATTAAATTACCAAAAATTTTGGCACTGTTGCCAATGAAGTGTAAATATGAGTCTTTTCTTTTTATTTAAAAAAAAAAAACAAAAATGATATGAATAAGGAAAGAGATTTTAGAGGTAGAGGTGAAATTTTAATTCCAACCTCATCACTCACCCCACCACAACCTCGTCGTGAAACACCACCCACTCAAACTCACATTCCATCATTTGTAGGAAAACATAAACTTCCTGAGGTACTTAGATCTGAAATCCAACCTAGAGATTCACCAACCTCATCAACCGAAGTAGTAATAGAGGAAGAAGATCCTACATCCCCAACAAGAGTAGTTTTCCTCTCTTCAACTGGAGAAAGACTTCTAGGACAAGAGCTAGAGATCTCTAGTGAAGAAGAAGAGGAACAAAATTATTTTAACTTACCAATGATAGAAGAACCTAAACTAGAAGAGCTAGAAGAAGAATTGGAAAACCTAATTTTGGAACCCAATATTAGTTCTAAAGAATATACAATGGTTGGAGAAGGAGAAGGAGAGGTACATAATGTTAATGGTGAACAACCTAGGATTGGAGGAGGAAGAGGAGGAAATAGAGGTGGAGGAAGAGGGAAAGGAGGAGGTGGAGGAGATCCAAAACCTTTGGATTTCCTATCCTCGATGAAGATACAACAACTACAATGAAAATCATCTCACCCTCCATCCTTCCAAATTTTCGTGGATTAAGAAGTGAGGATCCCGAAACATTTCTCTTTGAGTTTGAAGTCTTGTGTAGATCTTATGATTACTTGCTTGATCTTCAAAAGTTGACATTGTTTCCAACAACTCTTAAGGATGCAACATTAAAATTGTTCATGGGCTTAGGAGCACATTCTATAAGAACATGGGAAGAAAGGACAATTACATTCTTAGAGAAATATAAGGATTATTGTATGCCTCATAATATTAAAGATGAAGTATTTAAAATGATGCAGAAAGAAGACGAAAATATTGAAGATTTCATTGAAATATTTTCTTATAATGTTAAAAGGGCTAAAATGCACGAAATAGATGAATGAACTTTGAAAGCTCTCTTATTAAAATCCATCAGAGATGAGTGGATTGATATCCTAAATTTGATGGGTAAGGGAGATATTTCTTAGTTATCATTTAGAGAAATTTGTGAGTTATGCATAAACGTTTCAAGAGGTAAGGAAAGAACTGGGAAAATCCAAGAGATCCTCTCATGTCTAGAATTAATAAATCTACAGCTCGGACTATAAGTAGGGATGAATTAGGCAATTTGCTTGACAATTTTAAAATAGACATTTTGGGAAGTCTTAGTGAACAAATAGATACCCTTAAAGTGAAAAACAAGAAAAATGTTGAAAATGCTGCATTGTTAATCTTTTGTCCCAAATGTAGAAAGAAACAGGTTCTGAGAGAATTCCCTCTTGACTTAAAAAGTGTAGAAACCTATGTTATATGTGAAAGAAAATCACGATACAAAATAATGTCCTTCAATACCAGGTATTAACGCTGTTTATCAAGAGGAAATAATACCAAATCAAATAGATCCCCTCTGTTTTATTGCTAAGAGACCATGGCAAAATTCACAACCAAATATGACTCAAGGATTTAACACTTAAGCATTTGCAAAATCATCACAAAACAATTGTACTACATCCATGCCTTGGAAATCTTGGCCTCAACCTTGGGCACAAGGATGGAAAATCCTTATGGAAAATATCCTCAATATCCTCAATATCAACAACCTTATCATGTTTTTCCACCACAATATTTTCCTCAACATGTTCAACCAACTCAACCTTAGAATCCAAATACACAACTTTCATTACCATTCCCACAAAGACCAAATCAATTTCCTGCTCAACCACTTCCAAATCCAAATAATAATAAAAATTCACAACCTGTTTACAATATGGAAGGACAAAATTTCCAAACCTACATGATAAATCCACTAGATCTAAGCAATGTCCAACTTAGATCTAGTAGAGTATTAAAAAATAAGTCTGCATGAGTTGTTATTCAGGAATATGAAAAGGAGAATCTCTATGAAAAAGGGAAGTCTCTTAGTCAAGAAGACAAATCTAAAAAACAAACCACCCGTGTACATTCTGATGACATTCCAATAAAATAAACTCCTATCATAGAACAACCTTCAATATTTTTTCAAACACCACCCTTTCCCGAGAGATTAAAAATTGATAAAGGGGTAGAAAAGCATATCTTATTACCGGATTATGATATGATAGATGAAATCAAGAATGTTCGTATAAAAATTCCTTTGCTACAAGCCATTAAAGAAAAACCAATATTTGCAAATACAATTAGGGAATTGGGTATTAAAAGACCAAGAAGGAAAAGAAAAGAAGTCAAAAGAATTAAGTTAGTTGGAAAAATTGCAGATATCATGATGGGAAAAACAACAATTCAGAAATACCTCGATCCAAGAACTCCCATTGTGAAAACACATATCAATGGTATTTAAATTCCAAATACATTGATTGATTTAGGAGCAACTATAAACATAATGAATAAGAAAACTATGAATCAATTGAAACTTCAATATACACCTACGTTGTTGCAATTGGCAGACATATCTGTTATTAAACCTGACGGTGTATTAGAAGACATTTGTATCCTTAGATTCTTGAGAGTATCCTGTTGATTTTATGGTTCTATCACCCAAGAGTAAGTTAGGAGGACATCCATTGATTCTAGGAAGACCATGGTTAGCTACAATTGATGCTTTTATAAGTTTTAGATTTGGTGATATGTTTATTTCTGATGGAAGTTCAACAAAAAAATTCACATTATATCCTCCTACAAAAACAACAATAGAAGTAGAAAGTGAAGAACGGATAAACGATGATATTGATATACGACCAATCTTTGTTACTTCATAAATAGACGAAGAAGATCATATTTTTAATTTAATGAAAAATAATGAGACTTCCTCATATTGTGAATCTAATCAAAGTTTTCAAGAACAATGCAATAATGAATACTTATCATCTCGTCAATTATCTTTACATTCTATGGAAAAATTTGGCAATTCTCCAATAGAAATATTTCCAGAAAGAACTTTGAATATCAATAATATTCTAGAAGAATTTCAAAATAAAAACTTAATAAAGATGTTACAAGAACATTTCTCTGCTTATGCATGGGAATAAACTGATATTAAAGGAATTGATCCTAATCCTTGTATACATCATATTTACATTGAAGAAAATGATAAACCAATCCGACAACCTTAAAGAAGAATGAATCCAAATTTGAGAGAAATTATTAATGTTAAATATGAGTTTCATTTATCCAATATCAGATAGCCAGTGGGTTTCACCATTGGTAATTGTTCCTTAGAAGAATGGAAAATGGAGCGTATGCATTGACTATAGGGAATTGAGTAAAGCTACCTTAAAAGATCCTTTTCCACTTCCTTTCATAGATCAAGTTTTAGATACATTGGGAGGAAACAAATATTTCTCATTTCTAGATGGTTTTAGTGGATATAACCAGATCCAAGTAGCTAAAGAAGATAAAGATAAAACCACTTTTACCTATCCATGGGGAACCTATGCCTATCGAGTACTTCCTTTGGGGTTGTGTAATGCACCTGAAACATTCTAAATGGAAGTTCTAGGATTTTTTTCAGATCTAATTCATGATTGTGTGGAAGTTTACTTGGATGATTTTACTGTCTATGGAAATTATTTTAAAGAAACTCTTAAAAATTTGGAAAAAGTTCTCATTAGATGTAAGGATGCAAATCTCTCATTAAGCCATATTTTTTTTTTAATGATGTTTAATGAGCGGATTGTTTTAGGACACCATATTTTAGGAAATGGAATTAGAGTGGACACATCTAAAGTAGAAGTTATTTATAAATTATCAATTCTAACTTGTCAAAGAGATGTCATAAATTTTCTTGGTTTTACTGGTTACTATAGAAGATTCATAGAAAACTTTACAAAAATTTCTTCGCCACTTTTCAAATTTCTCACAAAATATTGTGAATTCAATTGGAATTCTGATTGCCAAAAAGCTCTTGAAACATTGAAAGAAAATATTTTTGAAGCACCCATTTTGAGAAGGCCAAACTAGAAATTACCTTTTCACATTTCAACTGATGTTTTAGACACAACATTAGGAGCTGTACCAGGACATAAAGATTTAACTCCTTATGCCATTTACTATACCAATAGTAAAAATTTGAATCTTGCAGAGTTAAATTATATTGTAACAGAATATGAGTTTTTAACTGTTGTCCATGCCATAAAAAAATTCAGACATTACATCATTGGCTATGAAACCTTTATACATTCAGATCATTCTATAATTAGGTACCTAATGAATAAACCAATTACTAATGGAAAAATTACAAGATGGTTATTGTTGTTACAAGAATTCAATATTACTATTTTGGATTAATCTGGAAAACAAAATACAGTTGTTGACTTTCTATCTAGGATTCAAAATGATAATAATGATGTACCTGTAGAAGACAAATTTCTTCGTGAATATTTATTTGCAGTATCTACTATATCTTCTTGATTTGCAGATATTGCTAACTATTTAGCTACAGGGAAGTTACCATTATATTTGTCACCACGAGAGAAAAGAAAGGTAATTCAAATTAGTGCATTTTACTCATGGATAAATGGATAATTGTACAAAACATGGCCATATTTGATTATTCGAAGATGTGTTAGAGAAGATGAAGTACCAGAGATATT
>APFE030513837.1:0-11749 GCA_000404065.3 Pinus taeda
CCAATAATGACAATGGCCCTCAAGGTACTATAGGTACAATCTACGGCGTGTGAATTAGTGAGCCGGTGTCGAACACCCATAGAGTCATCCGATCGGAGGCCAACGATAAAAACCTCGCGTCGAACACAAAGAACCTACCATTGAGGCATGCAGGCTCCAAGGTACCGGGAGGGATTCTCTAGGTCACTTTCCTGGATAATGAGCTGAAGTCGACAAGAAGTGATCTTCGTCAAAGGTGGGCCATAATGTTTCCCACATCATCGACACGAGACGGGAAGAGACAATGTTGTGAATTAAGATTATATGAACTGTCAAACGGAGGTTGTTTCTTTTAGAGGTCAACTTCTCTTGAACATATCGGTGGCACGACAGTAGAGTTGGCAGTATTTGACATCGATGGATTAGAGGTCATGATGAAGAGGCAATGAGCAGATGAGAGGTCAAATAGGATTACCCAAACCCACGGAGGCAAGTGAAAAATGAGATGAGATATCCCCACCCCAACACGAAAGCAGAGAAGTGCCATGTTCAAGAGCAACATACTGCCGACATGACAATAATTATTGTTCCCAAAATTTTCTTTTCCCCCACCATTTCTGGCGAGTACCCCAATTATTTTTAACAAGCTTGATGGGGATAGCATATGCTTGTGGTGCGTCATTTCGACAAAATCCGATGTCATTAGGTTTTAACGAGTCTGACAAAGTAAGAACTCGGTGCCTTTTCATGTTTAGAGAGTTTGAAAAGACAACAGAAAAGGAAACTCCAGGGGTGTCCTTTTTCGTAAAGTTGTGTCTCTCAGGCCCGAAAAAGTATAAAATAATGCCCGAAAGAACTGCCCGACCATTACGATCGAGGAGTACTTTTCATAAATAGTGATTTCGACCTGAAAAAGTAAAAAAGCGATCAAAACCACGTCGTTTCGTAACCATTAACGAGTTTGAAACGACAAAAACCCGATAATCTTTTATGTTTTAACGGTCGACAAAATAACTTAAAACGACCGCCCCTTAGTAACGTTTAACGAGCCAAGAGGAATAACTCGGCAATCTTTTCCTCTTTAAAAGGTCAGGAAAAGAGATGAAAGCAAACCGTTAAGTATCATTTTCTCATGTTTTACCGAGCTTGAAAAAGTTGAAAAAGAGCTCGTTTGATTGTGTTGAGTTGCACCAAGTCCTGTCATCATACAAAAAACAGCGTAAAACCCACTTCGACATGAAAATATCCCAAAAATACTCAAAAATATAATTTCTAATGTATTTTTAGGTCAAAATAATGCTATAAATAGTAAAATGGTAAAAAATAAATTTACTTTTCACTTTTTACCTTGTGAGTTCACTATTGGAGAGTTTTTGGTGCAAATTTCAACTGCTGATCCAGGAGACCATTCAAGCCGCCGTCTGCAACAAGTAAGAGGCCTCATCCCTAGCTCTGTTTTCATTCCATTTTTTAAGATTTTGATCCATAATTCGGCTCCCTACAAGGGGATTTGCAAATTTTTAGGGTTGCGCCATTGGCGCGGGTTCCCTGCACGAGACCGCGCCAATGGTGATTTTTCCCTAAAGGGGTCGCACCATTGGCGCGACTGTTTTAGAAACAGTCACGCCAACCGTGCGATCTCATTTTTCAACACATTGGATCGTTCAATTTGCAAATTTGTTTCAATTTAGGTTTCATTAATGATCTAATAATTGAAATTTTACCTTTGGTTGCCGGGTTTTGCCAAAAATGGTTCTAGAATGGAAAGAACGGGAGCATAATGACGTTGATGCCATGGCATTGGAGGATGATGACTGTATGAATGCTCTGAGAGACTGTGGCTTGAAGAAATTCTTCCACACTTCATACCTACGTGCACAACCTGAGCTACTACGCTTCATAGTGGATGCTTGGGATACAGAGGATCAAGTATTTCGCCTGAAAGATCAGACAATGGAGTTGGATGTTTCCGATGTCTACTTCATCACTGGATTATCGCGGCGAGGTGCATGGCCTATCTTGATTGGTAGTCTGCCTTCTGGGGAGAATATAGGGGAAGTGATGGCACGAGTGTGTCCTGGAGCACGGTTTGGAGCAAACAGCAAGAAGGTAGATATCAACACGGTGCTCGACCTGGTATTACGAGTCATTTTATTCATCATTACCCGGACAGCTGGGGTACAGGCGCCCCATGAGGCCAGCAAAAATCATTTGCTGCTGGCCACTGAGTGTCTCCATCCTACACTGTTTGATTGGGCCACGGTAGTGACAACCAACATTAAACGGCAACTTACCAAGTGTAAGCGTGATGGAAACAAATAGTTTGGATATGGATCGATCGTGGTGACTTTCTTCCTAGAGCGATTGCCGATCTTTTGGGTACCGGGGGGAATAGTGGCAGACCCAATGTTGCGGGAACCGAGGTTGCATCGATGGGCCACACTCATGCCCAGAGGAGGAGGGGGCCAACAGATGTCCTGGAAGCCCGAGTTCTTTATCTGGCTCCGTCACCAGATGATCGTCATTGAGGACTGGCCCTATGCGGGCATGGATTTCACTGGAGATCCCGATCTCCCTCTGCCTGCCGGAGAGGACTGGGACGAGGAGCTGGGTAAGAACTCTTTGTTTTTTAACGTTTTTATGTATTTAAGTTTTTTTTGTTAATACATGCCTATTTATTACAGCGTTTATATATGTATACAGATGTTGGTGCAGAGCGACCAGCTGACTTGCCTCACAATGTGCGAAGAGCACAACCTGCAGCGGACCCTCAGATAGAGGGTGAGGATGATTTAGTACAGAACCTTGAGGCACTTACTCGAGGTATTCCAGATTACGGCAGATTGGTGGACGTGCCTAGGGCGTACCAAAGGCACACGGTGGGAGTATCTACTCGTGTCCATCGTCTGTTGAGACGTTTGGTGCGAGCGGTGACATGCTATCATGAGCATCACCGTGATTAGACGCCTAGGTTTCCTTTTGCATATTTTTGAGGAACACACGGTGTCAGCAGCTGTATGGGCTTTGGACATGTATTATTTTTTGTAACGCGCGGGCGCGCGAACATTTTGACTCACATATATATATTATATAAACATATGTTTATGGTTTATTATTGTGTTTTCATGTGCTTGCTTGCATAATGTTTCATTTCAATTTCGCAAAATTCTATCTAATACAATGATTGGCCAATGCATCAGATAATGTGTTTAATTGTCGTGGAATATGTTGATATGTAATGAACTCAAAATTCCTCTCTGACAATCTACACGTAATACAACCTTAGAATATGATGGTCTCTGACGGAATAATGCCTATTGAGCTGGAGACGCACAGTTGAGAATCCAGGTTTACCACCAATGCCGAATGCCAAGATTAAATTGCTTCAGTGAGGAGCTCGATTACGGCACAATATTCGGCGACATTATTCGTGGTACGACCCAAACAGACACCTTGAAGATCTATCAGCTCACCATGAGGATCATAGATCACCCATGCCGCAGAGGACAAGTTACGAGTACTGCGAAAGGCACCATCAGCGAAACCAATATAAGGCGTATTAGACATCTTCACAAGAAGTGAAAGACACAACAAGCGACAATCAAGTCTATTAAAATTTTAACACACATACACAACACACTTGCTAGAGTACATGTATATACAAAATGAAGCGTGCTAGCATCACGCATAGTACTTTTTCAAATACAGCCCGTTCCGGGGCTGTGCGAGAGGGTTCCCTTCATAATCAATTAGCTCATAGGCCCCTTTTTGCAAAACTTTCTTGACAATATAAGGGCCTAGCCACATAGATTCGAGCTTTTTTGGTCCTAGATTATCGTTTGCCTGATCATATAGCAGAATTAAGTCTCCCTCGTTAAAAGAATGTGGATGTATAGTCTGGTCAAAGCGAGATTTGACTCGCTTCTTCTGTGTTTCGATGGCCAAATTGGCTAGGCGACGAGTCTCATCTAGCCATTCCAAATAAAGGAGACGTTCTTCTAATGGGGTGGTGTTGGGAAGTAGCTCAACAGCTAATTTTAACGAAGGGATTTCACACTCGATTGGAAGGGTAGCCTCTAGTCCATAGACTAGTTGAAATGGAGTGAAACCAATAGAATCCTTCACGAAAGTTCAGTAAGCCCACAAAGCAGGGAACAACATCAAATCCCAGTTAGACTTGTGCATGCCAACGGTACGCTGAAGCATTGTAACCAAAATCTTATTGATCGCTTCAACTTGGCCATTGGACTGAGGGTAGTAGGGAGTAGAACTATCGTGCTTTAAGCCTAGCTAGGTTGTTAGATCCATCATCATATGATTCTGGAAATTCTTTCCGTGATCAGTGACGATGGCTTGAGGGACACCGAATCGCAAAATAACGTGGTTGAATAAAAATTGCGCCGCTGTGTGACCGTCTTCATTCAGTGTAGGCATCGCCTCGACCCATTTAGTAAAATAATCGACAGCAACGATGATAAACCCATGCCCCCCAGCTAAGCGAGGGTTACAGGTGAAATAATCAATGCCCCATTTGGCAAAAGGGCCGACAGTAACAGCAGGGTGCAAAGGAGCGGGGGGTGCTCGCATCTTCCACTGGAATATTTGGCACTCATGACAGGAACGGATTGCAAGAATGCAATCCTTAAAGATAGAGGGCCAAAAGTAGCCAGCACGGAGGATTTTTTGGGCGGTAGCATATCCAGACATGTGACCACCACAAGCACCTGAGTGGCAGTCATTCAAGACTCTCTCATCTTCCTCGTGAGTAAGACAATGGCGGAGAACAGAGTTGGCGCCGAGGCGATATAAGGTATCCCCAATGATAAGATATGGTTGAGATTGATGACGAATCCTTCGCCGAGTGTCTTTAGAAGTGCCTGGGTGAAAGGAGGACGTTTTCAAATATATAAGGATGTCACCGTACCAGGAATCGAGGGTGCTGATGAGAAACAAAGTCTCATCCGGAATTTGATCTTCGGTATGAGAGGGCGAAGAAGAAGATGGCAAAGAGCAAATTAACTCAGCAAAAACGAGCGATTTCTTGGACTTGGCGGTAGCGAACTCCAAGTAAAACTCTTGGAGGATGACAATCCACTTTGAGTACTTGCCCCCTAGTAACTGGCGTGACAAGATAGACGTCATGGGGTTGCAATCGGAAATCACTGTAGTAGTGCATAGCAGAATATAGTGACGAAAACATTGGACAGCGCAAATGGCAGCTAATGCCAACTTCTCGACATGTTCATATCGAGTTTCCGTATCTAAAAGTTTTCTACTGAGATAATAGATAACATTCTCAATGTCATCGTCATCGGTTTGAACAAGAACCATGCCGATAGTGGTGTCGGCGGCAGCTAAATACAGGGTGTAGTCACGATGATATTTTGGAGGGCGAAGCAATGGAGCAGAAACAAGGAGACCCTTGAGTCATTCAAAAGATTCTTGAGCCACGGTATCCCAATGAAAAGGGACATCCTTTTTAAGTAATCGTGTAAAACCTTTAGCCACCTCGGCATAGTTTGGAATGAAACGACGTAAAAAATTCGCTTTTCCTTGCAAGCTTTGCAATTGTTGTAAGGTAGCAGGGGGAGGGAGATTCACTATGACTTCGACTTTGAGGGGATCCAGTCGGATGCCCTCGTGGGAGACGACAAATCCTAGAAGTCGACTCGATTCTACACAGAAGACACACTTGTGAGGATTAAGCCTGATTCGGTAGTGTCGACAGCGAAGAAATATCTCGCGAAGGTGAGTAGGGTGGTCCTGACGCTTGGCTGAATGAGCTGGAAGATCATCCGGGTATGGCTGTACAATGTGTCGTATGTCATGAAAAGCGTAGGACATTGCACGTTGGAAGGTAGCGCCGGCATTTTTGAGACCGGAAGGGAGCTTCTTATAGGCAAAAGTACCCCATGGACAGATGAAAGCGGTCTTGCGTTGATCAGCGGGAGCAATATTGATCTGGTTGTAACCAGAAAAACCGTCCATAAAAGAATACATCTCGCTTCCCGCACACTCATCAATAATCTGATCAATGAATGGTGTGGGGAAATTATCTTTAGGACAGGCCCGATTAATATCACGATAATTGACACAAACGCGGATAGTTCCCTGTTTCTTAGTGACAGGTACAATATTAGAAACCCAATTTGTGAGTGGGATAGGATAAATAAAACTGGCTTTAAGAAGCTTTTCTACTTCGGCCTTGATCGCTGCAGCCTTTCGGGGGTGTACCGGACGTAAACGTTGACGAACAGGCTTAGCACCTGGGTACGTGATGATTTCATGCACCACTATGCTAGGATCGATGTCGGGCATTTCTTCATAGGACCAAGCAAAAACATCATGAAATTCACGAAAAAGGTTCGAATAAAGTTGAATCTCCTCGGGAGTACAAGTGACTCCAATATGAATGTGTTCGACGATCCCTGGTTTGATAGAGATGTTGATGGGCTGGGTTTGCGTAATGTTTGCCATATTACCTTCAAAAGAGGTTTGGTAAACTTGAACAGGCGACTAAAGGAATCGAAATGGGAAACAAGGAGCAAACCGTTGAATAGGAGTCGGCATATCCTGAGGGACAGAGAGCAACGAGGAACGATGGTGGGTATCGTGCTAAGGAGGTTCCTCGAGAGACATAGTCTCAATAATAGATTCGTCGGAAGAAAATATTTCTTTTAAAGGATCCGAAAAAGTTTGATCTACAAGCCCTAAGGATGGAGCGAACGTGTGGAAAGTCTTGCTTGAAAGAGCAAGTTCAGAAGAAGGAGCCAATGCAGCTATGATTTCGACATAGTTGAGTTCGGCAGGACTCAACGGCATCTGGTCGCCCCAAGAATCTACTTGGTCAATGGGAGGAATGATCCATGGATCCAGAAAAGTAGAAATCATATTGACGGAAGCGACATTCGGAGGCGGGGCTGGAAAAACACCCATAAGGGCGAGATCTTTGAAAAGCCTGTGACCTAAACTCTCAATTGATTTGGAGGTATGCTCCACAAATGGGATAGTTCCTTCCAAAGAGGAAGTGAAGAATGTCAACTGTTCGACCGTAATAATCTTCCCTTGGTGAGGGAAACGAATGATACGAAAGTAAGATGAAGCAACAGCTTGCATCGCATAAATCCAGCTATGTCCGAGAAGGAGGTTGTAGATTAGAGTAGCATCAACGACTTCAACTTCCATCTCAACCGTTTTCCCTTCCAAAGAGATGGGTAAGCGTGGGAGTATACCATAAGGGCAGGATGCTCTTCCATCAAAAGCTTCCAAGGTTGTGGGAGACTGACTCAATGTCGGAGAACCAATAGCCTTCCAACAGGCAACAGACATGATGCAATTTGAAGCACCTTCATCGATGACTATACGATGGATAGTTTTCTTATCAATAATGACCTGTATAAGGAATGCAATTTGGGGAGGCCGTCTCTGTGAATGGCGGTCTAAGTCAAATGTAATTAAATCTGAGTCAGCCGGGTCTATACCGCCGATAGCGGATAGAAAGGACTTCCTCTGAGAAGGGAAGCTCTAGAGAACTTCTAAAGCGGACATAGCTGATGGAGTCTGGGTTAAATCCTCAACGATATTGTAGTGCTGAGCAGCACGGGCATTTGGGTTGTAAGAAGATTTTCGGAGTACTCCTTTTCCAGGGGCTCGAAGAGGCGTTTCAGTACTAGGTCTCTCGATATGGAGAGGGCTTGAACTGAAAGGAGGAGCACTGGGGGGAACCTCAGGCTCCTTCCCGGCAGATGGATAATCCTTTGTTCGAGTACTGATACTAATAGGTATTGTTCCTGCCATGAACACTTGGGAACCGAAGGAAGAGGGATGTTGAGAGGGGTCAGCGACCATTTGAGTTTGCTGTGAAGGAAAGGGTTCTTTAAGCACCGCAGGGACCCCGGGAGCGCCTTTCAACAAACGACTAACTTCAGACCGCCGAGGGAAGTCTTTGGTATAGTGATCCTCATCACAAATAAGACAAGGATACTTGGGTTTGCGTCTGGCAGTCTCCTCAGATTGAGGTTTAGGTGGTTCCTGTTTAGGTTGTTCTGGCTTAATTTTTGCTTTCTCTTTCTTTTATGCTTTCGAGGTTTTGTCTGTCTTGGTGGACTAAACGGAATTAACCTCGGAAGTAGGTTTAGAAGTAGGTACAACCTAAGAAGTGGTTTCAATTGGAGCATTTGACTTCTGCTTCCCAGGATTCCCAGAATTTTTCTTAGAGGATGAACTAACAGACCCAATAATGCCGTCAACAGTAGGTGTTGGCGGGGCTTTGGATGTTCCTGGTCTAGGGGCATCAGGCAAATAATCATACAATGTACCTGACTGAGAATAAACCAAGTCAAGGTATTAAGCACGCGCGATAGCTTGCTCTTCAGTAACACACGCTCCCATAGCAATGTCCCGAGCTATTAGAGGGACGAACAAAGTCGTGAACCAATCCATAAGAAGCTGGTCGGGAATCCAAAATTTAATCATACGTCTACGCCGTCTCCATTCATGGATGTGATCAGAGATGTGCGTAGCAGTTGTTTGTCTTAAGGATGTGAGGAGGTGCGTGCCCGTTTCATAACGAATGGGCAACTGAAAATGAGTGAGGAATGCCATAGCCAACGAGTTGAAATCCTAAAAGGATCCGCGATTGAGCTCAATATACCACTTAGCGGCAAAGCCAGTGAGAGTCCTTTGAAAAAGGTGAAGCCGAATTGAATCATCAAGCCATGAATTGGATGAACACCAGAGATGATAGGTCATGACATGAGCTTGTGGATCTTCATTAGCTTTACCATCGAATTTTGGACAGTCACCAGGAATTTTGGTCGGAACCGGAGGCCAATAAGGATTATGAAGAATAGGATCATTAGTCAGTTTGGACACATCTGTTAATTTTAAAGTGCTATGAATGGTAACTGAGGATTGAAAGACATCTAGGGCTGCTGGTAGGACGGAGCACCCGAGTTCCAACCAGGTGGTGGTTGCTCCCATGGGCTTTGCCCTGACGGATTTGGCCCCATGGTGTGTTGGCCGTAGGGATTTGTGTTTTTCCCCCCAGCGTATGGATTACCAAATGATGTTGCAGAAGCACCATATGGTTGTTGATAATTCTGGTAAGGGGAAAACAAAGGTTTCCCTTGAGGCTATTGATAACCGTATTGTGGTGGGACCCCAAATTGAGCTTGAGACCCAGGCTGAGTTTGATAAAATGTCTGGGATTGAACTCCAGCCTGCATTTGAGGACCAGATGGATTTTGGGGTCCCACTTGGGGCCAAGGGCCGGGTTGAGCAGCGCCAGTAGACTGTCCAGTAGTTTGGGCTATCTGAGCAAAAGGATAACCTTGCTGATACTGATGTTGGCCTACCTGCTGATATTGAGGTTGACCTACCTGCTGATACTGAGGTTGCTGTTGTGCGGTAGAAGGTTGTCCTAACATACAAGATGGCTGAGTGGGCTGGGCAGGTGGTTGGCCCAACTGCGTGTGAGGCTGACCGGCTTGCCCAGAAGATTGAGTATACTGGATAGTTGGCTGACCAAGTGGTTGGGCAGCTTTTCCAGAAACTTGGGTATACTAGACGTTAGGTTGATTTGGGTTAACAAATGATTGACCGCTTTGTCGAGTATGAGAGCCTTGCTGGATACCAGGTTGAGCTTGCTGAGTGGAAGGTTGGCCTCGATTACCAGTAGGTTGCGTATGAGAGGTGAAAAAAGGACCACCAGAGGCAAAAGGGTTTCCTTGGAAGTATTGTCCTTGTAGGTTTTGCTGAGGTGGTTGTTCGGGTTGCGCATATGACACTTGACCACCATGATAAAAGGTGGAACCCCAATCTATTGACAGTGGAACTGAAACCTCTATAGCCGGTTGATCTGTCCAAGTCCCAGGAGGTGGTAGATACTGATCGTATTTCCCTTCAAGTGGGACATTCGATGTAGGATCAAAACCTATGAATGAAGAGGTCAAAGGTCGACTAAAAATAGGGGTCGAAGAAGCCACAGATACTGTTGGAGGGGTTGTGACTGAGGTAACAGCTGTCCCGCGATGTTGTGGAGTCAAAGGCTCCATATTGGAGAAAATGGGTGGTGACCAAATAGAAGTCGGAAAGGGAGATGACAGAACATTACGCAATGCTCTATAGCCAGGAGGTAGTCCCCTAGTAGGAGAAGTTCTACTAACAGGTGTAGATTCCATTGTGGTGGGAATCTCGTCCCCTGGCACATCGGATTCATCAGTCGTAGTAGGGGATGTGTTTTCCATATCAGAAGGAAATGGTTGTCGAGGAGAAGTGTATTCCCAAAAAGGGATACCGTTTTGAGAAGGTTCCCAAATAGGGTTCGAATAAAATTGGTAATTCTCGTCGCCTGGAGCACGAGTTAAGCGGTTGTATACTTGGAACAATAGGAAAAGTTTTACTCACAACCGGTATCTCGGGAGACGAGATTGCTAATTCCGCCAAGATGGGACTTCACAAAATCCTAGAGAATCTAACGAAACCAGAACCTACTCAGACTAACGCAAACAAAATTTAACTGGGTTATATGTTATCCTGCTCAAATAAATTTTAAGACACTGAACTTGACCTTTTCATTTTTAAAGAGTCGAGAAAAGGACAAAAAGATGACTCTAGTCTCCTTCGAATATTTAATGAGCACGAAGTGACAAGACGCTCACAGGCACCTTTTCTTTTAAGCAGTCAGAAAAGGATCAAAAGTGACTACTCTGGAGAACTACGCAAGAGGTTTACCAAACAATCCGTAAAACTGCTTATACACCTTGGCAATCAGATGAAAACCAAGGACTTCCCGTACTGCAGTCAATCTTCCCGAATGTTGTGTTCAGTGCATTACGGCTTGTAAGGCGGCAGACTCGGCTTCCTATGGATAAAGGGTTGTAAGCCTATAGGGGTCTCCCAACGTATACGCGATGGTACGTGGGAGCATAATCCGTACTGGCACCTATCGTTTCACCGTGGAGGAATCACCCAACCACTCAACGGTAAGCTACCAAGTTTAAAGATGTCAGAACACGTCTCTAACCTAGACCTCTATAATATTTGCATTATGTTCCAATGCGTTGTTAGGTTCATTCAGTTTATTTTACAGTTTATCTTCAATTATGTTTCGATTTTTTGATCCTACTGTATGTGATCTCTCGAAACGTCCTAAATGCAAACTATATGCCAAAATTGTATCATTTCATTGAATGAACTCTATTTACAGGAGAGTTGAGATCTTTACACAAACAAAATGATCAACAAAGATCCTTTTCTTTTTCTTTTTAAAAGCAACAAATAAAAATAAATGCTAATTAATATAATGCAAAAAGATCTTTTGTTTCTCTTTCTTTTAAGATAGCATAATGCACTTAACAAACCTCAAGAGATATTCATAAGTGTAAACAAACACAATTCACTCAATGGAAATAGAACCAATTCTGAAACATCAAGATGACCTGTCAAAGCAAGGAAAAGGACAAAGACTTTCAATGAACCATGTGATCTAAGTTTAGATGAAGTCAAGCAAAATCCAAACAAGCTAGAAGTGAATCACTCGAAGCATAGAATACCAAACTTTCACAACCACTAGATGAGTGCGGAAAACAACCAAAAAGCTGACTGGATTATCAAACCATAACGTCCCACAGAAGGCTCGAAATGCAAAGCCACTAGGTGTTCTAGGGCTAGGATACAAAATCGATAGAAATAAGCAAACAACTGAAGGATAAAAATAATAACCAGTCACACAAAGGTCTAACACACTTCTAGAAGCTGCAAAAGATAT
>APFE030513838.1:0-34959 GCA_000404065.3 Pinus taeda
ACAGGTTGAGACTTCCCTTTTCAGGTTGAAGTTTTACCTTTTATGTGGGGTGAGGCCTCCCTTTTACGGTTGAAGGTTTCCCTCTTTAAAACATAGGATCACTTCCTCTAGCAGAAGACTTACAGCTTCTTGTGAGTTTTGGAAGAGTTCCGGGAACTGCACTAAGCGTTCCAGTGTTGGTGGCTATCCTTAAACCACCGCCCTTTTTTACCAACATTTCATAGAGCACATTCAGCCTAGTGCTGCCATGCATATTTGCACATTTTGTATTACAGCGCTTTTCTTGGACTCATACATAACCCTTCGGATTAAGGGGGGGAATGTTGGACACCTAATCCTAAAGGGTTAGTGTGGAAGCCGAACAGACTAAGTAGTCCAAGGGACCTTGGGATGTGAATCCCAACGGTCACCATATTGTACTATAAATGTATATCAAACTGTTAATAAAATTGTAATGCATGCTTTATCTTTCCTATTGTTTTCGCTCACCATGTGTGTTTAACAAGGTATTTGTATGGGCCCTCATTGTAACATCATCATTCTATCATCATCTCTCATATTTTATTTAATGCTATATTAAATCCTTACAGATTCTTTTATGTTATCCCATTTATGTCGGATATTTGTGATATGAACCAAATTGGTTTGCTTCATTCTCCAATTTCATTAGAAATAAGACTTTTGAAGATGGGTTCTCATTTCACTTGATGTCTTGTAAGTGACATAACTGGCAAGTCTTTTCGAGATGTGGGATGCGGTGATTTGTCTCAACCTAATGTTGACGAGAACACACTATGAATTGGTTGAGGAGGATCCTAAGGTCATACATCCAATGTCTTCTCATATACTCAGGTCACACAATAAAACCATCTTTTAGCTACAAGTTGACAAATGGAAAAACTCCTCCTTCAACAGTGGAAAACTATTCGATGGCAAATCCCAATTAGATTGACTTTCATTTGGTGTAGTAGTTTCCAAACAATATGTGGGCTCGGTTAGCCACCAAAAGAATTGAAACTTGATTCCAAATCCTCAGAAGAGGATAAGCTTAATATAATATTTTGCTAAAACTCCTAAAATAATTAAATAAAATTTATCCTAACTACTTATTTTAATTATCCATCTTGGCTAGGAGTGTAAAATTACTCAAATAAGTAGATGTAAGAGAAGAGATAGATTACAAAGGCTGTAGAAAAAATCATTAACTTCAATAATCATTAAGCACACACATTATCTATTGACTAATGAGGAATTATTCGAAAAACAGAAATGCAAGCTCTTATCTTACTTGTGCACTGTTGATGAATCAAGGCAAATTTAAGGAAAAAAATTCTCATAAAATTGAATAAATAAAATTCATACAACTCACAAAAATGTTGTTACATGGCCATTCACTCACACAGGTATTGATACACCAAAAGAGCTCATTCTTTTCAAATTATATTCAAAGCTAATAATAATATCTAGGCTTGAGTACAAAATTTTCCAACCATTCAAACGAATAAAAAAGTTTGTTAAATAACAATTACATCTAAAAATCTGCTTGTTTCCCAATTTTCATCAACTATCATCTAACAATAGGAATAGTATCCTTGCATATTAATTAGGAATAAGCGTCTTTCTTTGCATGTGATGGATTCTTTGTTCACTCATTCCTTCAAATATGATTGCCATAAGGAGAAGTTGTTTAATAATTGAGAAATTAATGGTGGTTTGGGGAGTCCCAAAATCTATTCACACCTGTAAATTTTAGGAGCAATATTTATATACTCTTTTTTCCCCCTGGACATAAAAGAGGCAATCGATTTGGAACATTCCTCAAGTTTTGAAATCAATTCTCGAACAAAATCACTATACCACTTGTCAAGTTGAGCAACTTTTCCATTAAAGCATTCTTTTGTTTTTTAAAATTGTCTAAGAAATTTGATAATGGCATACCCACCAAAAGTTGGTAGCCCATAGGAGAAAAAGTTTGTCCTCATTTGTCCAGGAGGAGAAAACCTTTAGGAGATCTCGCGAGTTACCAACAATTGATCAGAGTTATCCAACGGAAGCTCTAAGGGATTAACAGGGATTTTAGGCATAGGGCACTAGTACGAGTACAAGTAGAAGTGCAAAGGAAAGTTCATAGCATGTGGAGCAGCAACAACAAGATGAGGAGCTTGAAGCTCCACCCACAATTAGTGGGAGAATAAATTGAGAGGTGCTTCAAATGTTGAGTGATGCACATGAGTTTGTGGGAGCTCCTAGATCGAGCACTAGGGACAAGAGACCACCAAAGAGATATTTTTGGAACAAGGCGTTGATGAGTGAGCTCATTGACAATGAGCCTTCCAGTTATCGGGAGGCTACACAACATCAGGTGTGGCAGGATTCTATGGTGGGGGAGTACAACTCTATCATGCTGAATGATGTTTAGGAGGTGATGCCTAGATTGTTGGACAAAGCAGTGGTTGGTTCCCGCTAAATCTATAAGATCAAGCACACTGCATATGGTAGTGTAGAAAAGTTCAAGGCAAGGTACATGGCCAAGGGGTTCTCTTAGAAAGAGGGAATAGATTATGAGGAGACGTTTACTCCAGTGGCCAAGTATACTTCCATTAGGGCCACCGATCTCACTTGTAGCATAGATGGGATGGTAGATCTATCAGATGGATGTCAAGATGGCGTTTCTAAACAAAGTCATAGAAGAGGAGGTGTACATCGAACAACCAGAGGGTTTTGATACACATGGGAGGGAAACCCATGTATGCGGGTTGAAGAGAGTGCTATACATACTGAAGCAAACTCCTAGAGCATGGGATGGTTGTATTGATAGTTACTTGCAGCAAATTGGCTTTGTGAAGAGTGAGGCAGATTCAAACCTTTACTCTCATGCTTGGAGGTGAATCACTCATTCTCATTTTTTATGTGGATGATCTATTTTTGACCGGGTCACCAGGGCTCATAGAAGACTGCAAGAGGGACTTAGCAACAAAGTTCGAGATGAAGGATTTGAGGTTGATGCACTATTTTCTAGGACTTGAGGTGTGGCAGACAGATAGGGAGATCTTCTTTGGTCAAGGGAGATATACTATGGAGATCTTGAAGAAACTCAGGATGTTGGACTTTAGACCCATGTCTACACCTCTATGATAATCAATTGGAAGAAGATTGATGCGTCAAAGAAGGAGGTAGTGGACCCCACCTTATATAGACAACTTATTGGCTCTCTCATGTATTTGGTCAACACAAGGTTCGATATTTTCTTTGTAGTCAACACTCTTAGTTAGTTCATCATGGAACCAAAGAGAATGCATTGGACAACAAAAAAGCATGTGCTGCGGTATCTATGAGGGACAATTGAGTATGGGTTGAGATATACTCAGGAAGATGGTGTAAGGTTGATGAGATATACTGATGCAAACTGGGCAGGCAATGTAGTAGATCGGAAAAGCACTTTAGGGTGTTTCTTCAACATTGGATCAGGGGTTGCTCTTGGTATAGCAGGAAGCGAAAGTTTGTTGCATTAAGCTTTGCAAAGCAGAGTGCATGGCTACATGTGAGACCATATGGCTTCCGAAGTTGCTATTGGCACTGTTTGGTTAGAGGATGGAGTTGACCATTATCCACTGTTATAATCAGAGTTGCGTCAAGCTATCTGAGAATCCATTATATCATGATAGGTTGAAGATACCATTTCATTAGGGACTATGTACAACGTGGATTTGTTCGACTACAATATGTTCCTACAGATCAACGAGTTGCAAACATTCTAACGAAAGCCTTGGGGAAAGCAAAGCTTGTTTGCTTCAGGGATAAGTTAGGTGTTGTGATGAACATCTTCCTCGCTAAGAGGGAGTGTTAGATTTTGTAGCTCGAACAAGTGTTTTTGTCTTGAGAAGTGTCGTTGAGGCTAGAGGAATTAATTATCTCCAAGCCCATGCAATTTTTCCTAAGTTTCACCTAGGGAAAATATCTCAATTATGTCAATTAGTGCTTTTTAAAATATTTCCTAAGCCTAAACTTAGGGAAGGTGGATAATTGATTGACATTAGTTAAGATAAGATCGATTTAACTCTAGAAGCTTCAAGAAAGTTTCTAAGTTGATCTTAGCCATTGATTGGATCAAGTGAACTTCTAATCGTGGCCATTCATTTGTGAATGAGAGATTGTAAAGGGAATCGATGGGTAGCTTTGGAGACACGTTGAGTGGGTGAATTTTCAGAGAGACATTAGGAGGGTTTCAACAGTACTGATTAAGAAGAAATTTGTTAGAGTTTAGTCTTCACAAAGACTTCTAGCTTCCGAGTTCTAGAAGGAGGTTCAACAAGGGTCAAATTATTTTCTACGAAGGAGGCTGAGTTTGACAATGTGAGTTTTCCAGTTTACTAGTGCGAGTTGTCAAAAGGGCAGATCGAATTGCCAGTTGCCAGTGCAATTGTTGGAGGTAGTGCGAGTGGTCAAAGCGAGTTGTTGGAGGTAGCACGATTCACAGAGGGAGGCCGAATTGCCAAAGGAGGTCAATTTGCCAGAGGAGGCTGAGTTATTATTATACTCTTGACTTGCGAGAAATTTTAGAATACCAGAAATGCGAAGAAATATAACCCAAAACACATAATAAAATTAGAAAAGCAACAAGTATTTTATTATTCAGAAATAGATTCAATGTTCACTTGCCTCTTTGAGGGGGCAACCTCCAGCAGAGCATAGCTCGATTACAAATAAGACTCGATGATCTTTACCTTACTAACTACGACTATTTATAGCTAAATGACCTCCAACAACCTAACAACTAGTGGTCCTTTGCATAACATGGGTTAACCACTTTATTTATTAACTATGGCCCGTTTGCAACTAACTGTGGTCCCTTTCTTAAATGCGGGTCAACCACTTACAATTATTAATACGGGCTTTATTGACTCTTTAACTAACTATGAGTATGACTCGGCCCATTGGGCTTATTACATAAATAAAGGGGTTAGGGTTGGACCCTAACATGCCCTCCCCCATCAAAAGCAGCCTTGTCCTCAAGGCTAAAGCTGCAGATGCCAGAAACTGCTAAAGAATAGTGGCTGGTTCCCAGGTCGCATCTTCTGGAGAGGTGTCTTTCCACTTGACGAGGACTTCCTTGATCGTGTGGTCGCAGAGATGTCTTTCACAGGTATCGAGGACCTATTCTGGTTGGAGCCAGAGTGAGCCTTCCTCATCCAATTCGGGTAGAATGGTTTGAATTCTGCAATTGTTCCCCACCACTTTCTTGAGGCATGATACATGGAAGACTGGATGGATTTTTTAAGTTGGTGGCAAGGCCAGTTTGTAGGCGACTGCTCCAATGTGCTGAAGTATCTGATATGGTCCATAGAATTTTGGTGCTATTTTCTGGCAGTCCTTTTCTTTGAGAGATGTTTGCTTATATGGTTACAGTGGTAGGAATACCTGATCCCCTTCTTGAAATGTGTGCTTGGAACAATGTTGGTCTGCCTGTTGCGTCATTCGATTCTGAGCTTGATGTAGATTATCTTTGAGATGAGCTATCATGACAACACGGTTTTGTAGGAGTTTATCAATTGCCTGCACCTTAGAACATCCAGGGATATAAGAAATAGGTGAAGGTGGGAGTTGGCCATACACTGCCTCGTATGGAGTCATCTTGGTGGCTTCATGATAGTTAGTATTATACCACCATTCAGCTAAAGGTAGCCACTGTACCCATTGATGTTGCTTTTCTGAAGTGAAGCACCTTAGATATGTCTCCAAACATTTGTTGACGGCTTCTGTTTGACCATCGGTTTGGGGATGATAGGCATTACTTAGTTGGAGTTGCGTGCCTTGTCGCTTGAAAAGTTCTTGCCAAAATTTGTTGGTGAAAGTGGGGTCACGATCAGACACAATGGAAGTTGGCATGCCATGCAGTTTGAAGATCTCGTCCATGAAAGCTTGAGCCACCAAAGTGGGGGTAAATGGGTGGGGTAGAGCGCACAAATGAGCATATTTAGAAAGTTTGTCAACAACCACCATGATGACGGATTTGTTGCCTGACTTTGGGAGACCAGTGATGAAATCCATGGAAACATCTGTCTAGACAGAGGCAAGGAGTGGCAATGGCTGTAAGGTTCCTGGTAACTTGACTGTTTCTCCTTTGTTGCGTTGACACACATCACATTCAGCTACAAAAGTAGGAATGCCATTTTTCATGCCAGTCCAAAAGAAAGAACGACGGGTGCGAGCATAAGTCTTCTGAAAGCCTGAATGCCCTGCAGTTGGAGATGAGTGCAACTCTTCCAAAATGCAGGTTTTGAGGGTGGATGCCGGCGATATAACTACTAGATCCTTGAAGCAAAGAATATCATCCTTCCAAGAGTAGTCGGCTGAAGAATTAGGATGATAGGATCTTCTCTCAAGTTATTAATAAGTTGGGAGAGAGAAGGGTGTGAGAACCATTCCTTGTGGGCTTCTTCAATCCAATTTGGTATGGGAAGAGAGATTGATAGCAAGGTGCTTTCATCCTCAAATTGGCGCGATAAAGCATCAAATACTACATTGTCACACCCTTTCTTGTAAATTATCTCATAATCATATCCCAGCATTTTGGCCAGCCATTTATTTTGCTGTGGCGATGATAAACGTTGCTCCAAAAAGTATTTTAGGCTTTGATGGTCTGTGCGGATTTGGAAACGTCACCCCAATAAGTATGGTCGCTAGGTGTCTACTGCATGTAAGATGGCCATCATTTCTTTCTCATAAGTAGATTGACCCAGATGTTTTCCACTCAGTTGTTGGCTAGTGAAGGCCAATGGTCGACGTTCCTGCATTAATACAACACCAATACTAGTACTGGAAGTAGCACATTCAATCATAAAAGATTTGGTGAAGCTAGTAGGGCCACTACAGGAGTGGAGCACATGAACTGTTTGAGAGTCATGAACGCCTGCTGTGCTGCATTAGTTCAGAGAAATGAATTTTTCTTGAGAAGATTAGTGAGGGGTCTAACAATGCAACCATAATTGCGGACAAATTTGTGATAGTAGCCAGCAAGACCCAAGAATCCCCCCAAACTCTTCAAGGTTTTTGGTTGGCGCCAATCTTGAATTGCCTGTACCTTTTCAGGATCAACCCTCACTCCTTCACGACCTACAATGTGTCCCAAATACTCGACTTCTTCCACGCCAAAAGAGCACTTGGACAATTTGACAAATAATTTGTGATTCCAGAGTAGTTGCAAGATCAGATCTACATGTTGAAGATGCTTGTCCCAGGTTAGGCTCTAGATAAGAATGTCATCAAAGAAGACGAGGACAAATTTTCGGAGATATGGTTTCGGCAGGTGGTTCATGAGGCTTTGAAAACTAGATGGAGCATTATAGAGACCAAATGGCATGACCAAGAATGCATAATGGCCTTCATGAGTTCAGAAGGCAGTCTTGGGAATGTCTACTTCCTTCATGCGCATTTGGTGATAGCCAGAGCGAAGATCTAGCTTGGTAAAGAATTGAGCACCATGTAGTTCATCAAGAAGATCATCAACAATTGGAATAGGAAATTTGTCTTTGATAGTGAGCTTGTTGAGGGCCCGAAAGTCCAGACACATGCACCATTCCCATCTTTCTTTAGTACCATGACCATTGGTGAGGAATAAGGACTGATGCTAGGACGAATAACACTGGCTTTGAGGAGTTCCTTGATGATTTTTTCAATTTCATTCTTTTGGGCAAAAGGATATCGGTATGGGTGCACATTAGGTGGTTGGGCCCCTGGGACCAAAGGGATGCTATGATCATGTTCACCCCTAGAGGGTGGAAGCTCTTTCGGTTTGTCAAATACTTGCTGGTGGTGGTCTAAGACCTGTTGCATCTCAGGATGAATATGAGGACTAGTGGATTCAATGGGCTGGATGGCATTAAATTGGGCGATGACTTCATGATGGCCCTTTTTCAACAACTTTTCCATTCGATGCGAGGTGATGATAGTAGGAGCACCTACCTAGAGTCCACGTAATGTATGAATGTGGTCATTCTGCTTAAAGCTCATATATAACTCTTGGAAATCCATTGTGATCAAGCCTAGTGTGCAAAGCCATTCAACACCCAAGACAATGTCACAACCACCCATTTCAATAGCAAACATGTGGGTCTTTAGGTGGTAGTCTCCCATCTAAAGTTTAATATTTTCGCAGCGGCCTTCACATTACATGGTCCGCCCATCAACGATAAGGACTTGGAAATTAGAGGCCGCCCATACAAAACAATGAACAACTTCAGCGACTCGCTTATGGATAAAGTTATGAGTGCTGCCACTATCAATCAATACCACTACTGGTCGATATTTAAGAAAGCCTCGGATTTTGAGAGTCTGAGGCGAAGAAATGCCCGCCAAATCATGTAGTGAGATAATTGGTTCATCGAGAGTAGCTGTGAGATCATTGTCATGCTGGGTTTCCTCAACTTCGTCCTCGGCCCCCCCAAGGGGTGGGGCTTCCTCAGATGAGCTGTTATCAGTAGCATCAATTTGAAAGAATTTTGGTTCCTTGCATTTATGCCTCGGGGAGTATTTGTCATCATAGTAGTAGCATGCTGCACAATCCTTGTTTTCTTCTTTTAGCCATTTCTGTTGGAGACACCTTTTGAACCTTAAGTGTTTCGATAGGGCCTTAAGCTTGGGTGGGACGTCCATTGGCTACGAAATTTGGACGAGTGGATTGGGCAGCTAAGGCAAGTTCCACCTCGACAACCTTTTTGCAGGCATCCATCCAGGTAGGTGGGTGGTGCATCAGGACATGGGCTTGGATGGCTTCTTTGAGACCACTCATGAAACACTCCAAGTAGAAGGCATCTCCTAAACCATCAGTTCTGATGGCCAATGTCTCAAAGGCTGCAATGTAGTCTTTTGCTGTGCTTGTCTGTTGGAGCTTATTAGTGAGACGACCCAAAAAATTAGATTCCCTGTCAAAGCGGTCACATAGGGCTTTTGAGAACATGTGCCAAGTTATGTTCCCGTGATAACATTTTTGATGCCACTTCCACCATTGCCATCTCTCTTGATCCAAGTAAAGGGCTCCCACACGTAGTTTAGTTTGATCTTTGCAGATATCATTAAGGGAGATATATTGTTCCATTTGTGCTACCCATACTGCAGGATTAGAGCCATCAAATTTGTACATGTCCAGCTTGGATGGCCGAGGGTGGGAATGTTTGTGATTTCCATGGAAGTGAATGTGATGGCTAGATTCTCCTTCGAGGTGTTCATCAACACTATTTTCCTCCCGATGAGACCTCTGCATCATATTGGTGAGCTGTGAAAGCGTGGTGGCAATTTGGTCCATATTGCCCTAGAACTCATCCAACCTTTTTACAAGGCTCTCAATCTTCTCAGAGGCCATGACTTGAGATATGGTACCTACCATACACAAACCTCGGTCAATTACTTAAGAGTAGTCTTCTTGGAAAGAGGGCGAGCTCAAGAATCTATTGGCGGGGGTCACTTGAAGTCACTTCGGAAAAATTTGGGACTGCCGGAAAATTGAGGCTGACAAGTGAATGGTACCACTGCGATCAGCTCGTTGTCCTGAAGCTTATGGCTGAGTCTCTTGCAAGCATCCTGGGATGGTCTCAATTTTTTTTGTTTTTTGTTTTTACTCTGAAAGGAGTTTTACTCCCCGCTGATCAATACTGCAGTGGTCGAATTCCAGAAAACTTGATCCTGCCCAATGTCCTGCGAAAATAGGGCCCAGACTATAGTAGTAGCAAGCCTCATTGCACAGAGAGTCTGATTGGCACTGTGAAACCCCAACTACTGAATGTTAATAGTTATTTCTCTAGTTTTGCGAGTTGCCAAAGGAGATCGAATTTCTCTAGGTCGCACATGTGGGCTGAGACAGGGTTGAACAGGAGGGTCGATTGCTTCCAGAGGGCCAAATTACTTCCATAGGGTCAAATTAACTTGTAGTAGTGAAGGTCAATTTGTTCTGGAGTAGTGTTAGGCAAGTGTTGAATTTCCACGATCTTAGGTCTAGGTTAGAGTCTTAAAATCATTGACGCTACCAAACCAAGAATCTCAACTAGAACTACTTTGCACATCGACAAATATAAAGTAGTAAATCACATATGCACAAGTATACACAATTTTTAACAAAATTGTACAATAATGTACAACCCAATCTTCGTTATATTAAGCCAAATCTGAATAATACCATAGTCTATGGTATACAAGATACAATGACAAACATGTTGCGCAGACTCGATGCCGTATCTTGTCCTGGCGGTCCTTCGCTGCTGTACTTCTCACTAGCTACCCCTTAGTCCTTCAAAGGACAACACATTGAGACTGCAGGAGAGCTACCACCTAACACTGTTGCACTTCACTTCTGTAGCATGTACACGCGTTGATCCAATCTTCTCTCTGCACTGGCCACTTCCCAAGCTCTAATCTGCCAGGCTAGCAGTCACTCTAGTCCATCAAAGTGCTGCACTTCGGCACCAATATTCACCCAACCTTCAGCTCCTCTTCATCACTTTAAGATAGCTTGTCTAGGGCTACTTTGGGCTATCAACACACTACCCTCCACCAGACCAATGGTGCCCAATACTACACTGCAAGATCTGCACCTATGAAGACTTTCGATCACCCAATCAAGCCTCCAATTGGCTCCCACAGGATGCCCAACAATTTGATCCAAAACCGATCACAAACTATGACCCAAGACACACAAGATGCTCCCGAAATGCATATTCCATCTCACTGTTTTAGGGTCTTCTTTGACTGTTGCAATTCTAGTTCTGGTTAGGGCACACAATGCAGTCCCTAATAGTCCTTCAAACTGTGTAGAAATGCCCTTCTTTGTTGCGGTTGCCCTTATAAGAGGGGAGGAGAGCCTATGCTGAAGTTTTGGGCTGTTCTAGCTCCTTACAACCCTTCGACCTCCCTTCTTTTTGCCGCTACTTGCTACAATGGGCCTCCTCCTAGCTGCAACAGGCTTACCAAGGGTCAACACCCTTCCCACGACCCTCAAAACAATCCCTGCTTCCACTCCTCTACCTCGGCCTCCAAGAACATGCCTTCTACCCTCCTTTCTGAACTTCAGCCTCCTTACAATGCCCTAGAACAGATCTTGGCCTCTTGTTCCTGTCCTCCTTCTTTGCTGCGGCCCAAATAGTGAAGTCTTCTCTCCTCAATGAGTTGTTCACGTGTGTTATGTTGCACAATTGGATGAGGAATAGCCTCACACTCACCTTCTATTTATACCATAAATGAAGGGCTCCAAAACGTCACATTTTAGGGGCTGTCCAGCTGTCATAAGCCTAACATAACCTTAGGCCAACCTTAACACTTATGGTGTCATCCCCAAAAAATACCTTCAAAAATTCATATCTCCATTTCTACAACTCGGAATTCGATGATTCTCAAAGCGTTGGATTCTCCTTTCCACCCTCTATAATCTCATGCCATCAAATGTAGAAATGTGCTCATGGAAATGCCTAAAACACGATTTGGTGCAGAACCCTAACCTTGGGTTCCAAGCCCACAAGTGACTCGTGTGGCGCTTTGTCCTCCAATCCCCGAATCCTAGGGCTTGGAGTACCTCCCAAGCTACTAAAAAATCAACACTCCCTCTTAGCGAGTGAGGTACTTCCAAGACTAGGAAGCAACACATCATCATCATCACTACTCGCATCACTTGCCGAACTCTTGGCGCTCACATTTGCAGCAATCCTTGCTATGTGAATTACGCCCCTCTTAGAAGTGTCACTGTCACTGTCACTGCTGGAAGCACCTTGCTTCTTCTTCTTTTGCTATAACGTCTTCCACTCTCTCCATGATTCCCTCGTGGTAGCTATAGGAGCACCCTTGCTCCCCACTGACCAGGCGCTCTTCTTGGACTGTAAAGTCTCCCTCTGAATCTGCAAGCTCCCTCTCGAACTCAACTCCCTCTGAGTCTTTGGAATCTGGACCTTCTTGGGAAGGTGAACCTTCTTCTTGGGAACTTGTACCTGCTCCTCTGAAGCTTGCACATGCACCTACTTCTCTGGAACCTTCACTTGCTCCACTTGCTTCTCCTGATCCATAGGCTTGCTCGTTAGCCTATATAGACCATGCTCTCTAACTCTAAGCATGATACCAACAGAGTTAGAGCCTCTAGGCCTAAGTCTTGCCTTCCCATCCTGGAGCAAGACCTCAAACCCCTTCTTCTCGATCATCGAGACAAAAATTACGCTATATCTGAGTCCTTGTACAAACAGTACATCCTGGACCAACGTCACTCATCTTGTTGCCCAACAACAATGTGCAACTTCGAGTCCCATTCAGCTAGAGTCTCAAAATCATCCTATGACCCTGTCATATGTTTCGTCGCACCACTGTCCACGTACCATGCATCCTCATCAACAATACCCTGCGAGAAATGAGAGATCATAGCAAAGTCTTCCTCCTCCAATCTCTTGGTGAGATCGTCTATCTCAACAGATGTGGCGACACTGGTGACCTGCATTCCTTTTTTTTCTTGTCATCTCCCTTCTTCATCAGACATCTCGATGAAAAATGACCCATCTTGCCACAGTTGAAACACTTGACCTTACTCAAGTCCTTCTGCTTACCCTTCAGTCCGGCTGCAAGTGCCACATCATCATTGAAAATCTTCTTCTTTGGATGAAGATCCTCGTCTCGCAACTCTTCCTGAATAAAGTCATCCCACAACCTATTCCAGTCTGGCAATTTCTCTCTGGCAACGATTCCTTTGATGAAGGGATTCCATTCCTCGGTGAACCCTTTCGAGGCAATCCTCACCATATCTCCATATGAAATAGTCACACCGATGACAACAAGCTCATCTTTGACCTCAGACAATCTCGTAAGATACAAAGTCACGCCTTCACCCTTTATCATCTTGGTGGACTTCAACTTATTCTAGAACAAATTCTGAAGAGTCATCCACATTTCATGTGTGGTGTTCTTCCCGGACAAATGAGGTATTAGGGCATCTTCACAACATCTAGGATGATCAATCTCACTGTCGCATCGAAATCCTCGTACACTTCTAGCTCCTTTGGGTTAGTTGGCTTCTTGATGACTTTTTCGGCGAACTCCTACATCCTGTTGACCTGCAAGATCAACATGATCCTTTCCTTCCATGGACTATAGTTGGATAAACCATCCAACCTATCCTCATACTGGATACCAACCTGTAACTTCGACATTGTCACCTACAATGTGACCAACTCCCTCTTAAGCTGTACTTTGCTATGCACAATTTTGATTCACTGTCTTCCATGTTGATTTCTGGTAGCATCGGATGTGCTCTAAGTCTCAAATTTTGCAAGGAGGCTTAGACACATGCATTCTCCAATACCCAGAATTGTTTTGGGAAATTCCACCAGGAGACGTTTTATTAAAATAATTAATTATTTTTAATGGGACCCTAAGTCTAAACTTAGGAAATTAAAACAATTAATGGGTATTAATTTAAATTGTGGGTGAATCTTCTAGAAGAAGGCGGAGATCAAGTCAATATGATCTTAGCCATTGATTAGGATCTAATCTGGGCTGTTGATTGATCAACTAGAGGATTATAAGAGGAGGCTTGATGGGCACTTGGAGGATACACCAGAGGCAGATACTCAGTTGCCCGAGTAAGATCGATTTTCTCACTAGTCGAAGTTCGGCGAGAGAAAATTGAATCAGAGGGAGAGTTGCAGGTGGAAAAGAGAGTGAGGGTAATCAACATCAGTCAGGAGTGCAAGAAGACGCAGAGCAGAGGGAGGACAACGTAGAAGTTGTGACGCAGGGAGAGACAAGGCAGGGGCAGTTTGACGTTGGGATTGCGTGGGGCAGTTTGACGCTAGGACAACATGGGAAAGTTGATGCTGGGATACAGTGAGACGCAGAGGGAAGAGGAGCACTTCTCCTGGATCAAAAACTTGTCAGGAAGCGTCTGTAAATTTTCTCACAGAGAATCCTATTCTATTCTGCTGGTTGTAGCTTGTACGTGAGATTTTTGCTGAAGAATAATAAAGAAATCCTCATCGGCAGCACCGGTTTTCCCACATTGGGTTTTTCCGGGGACGATTGTCCAAAAATAATTGTGTCATTGTGGTTGTATTTGTGCTAGTATTTTTCTTTGAATTTACATTCCGCAGTATTTTAATTGTGAAGGCTGCAATAGAATTTAATTCGATATTTGTCGTAAGAACACTGCGAATAACTTATTTATGAGTTAATAAGTAGAAGAAATAATTTAATCAATGCAGTTGGATTTCTATTTAGAAATTTCCACATGGTATCAGAGCTGAGGTAAAGCAAGAAGAAAAGCGCTGGAAGACCCAGTGTTGAAGGAAGAAAGGAATTCGAAATTCTTGCAGGGACAGTAATTCAAATTCCAAGGGGATTTGCGCAGTTCAAGCGAAGAGGACTAGATTTTCGTGGTAAAGCTCTCTCTGAGTGAGCCGACAGAGAGGTAAGATTTCCAGATTGAAATTTGTCAGTGGTAGAAGGAACAATGCAACAAAAGATTCAACGAAGAGGGGTTTCTCTAGTGGGACACAATTGTTTCTTGCAGCAGTTGCTGGGGCAAGGTAGCATCCGAAATCAGTTGAAAATCGCACAAAAATGGATACTCAAAGTGTCTCAGAGTTGTCTACTAGATTAGAAGAAGAATTTGCATGCCTAGCAAATTCAGTGTTAGCGAATGTTTGGTACATTGATAGCGGGGCTTCAGCTCACATGACTAGACTACGAGAACATTTCTTGAGCTATCAAGAAGAACAAATGGACTTCCAGATTACTATGGGAAATAGAATGAAATGTACTCTAGTAGGGAGAGGCACCATAGCATTTCAGATAGAAGCAGAGACCAACATCGGAGCCACCAATGTTCTGCATGTGCCAGGATTAGGAATGAATTTGATTTCAGTGTCCCAGTTACAGGACAAGGGATACGATGTATACTTCATAGGAAAGTAAGTATATGTTAAACATCCAAGCTAGAAGAAGAAGAGACAAATTGGGACTCGAAGCAACAAATTTTATAAGTTGAAGCTTGAGTCTCCAATGGCACTAATAGGCAACAACTATAATGGTGAAAAGGAACAAAATGAATTATGGCACAGGGGAATGGGACACTTACACCATGGAGCATTGAGGATGGTCAAAGAGACTATTACAGGAGTACCAACCCTTAGTAGTGAGCATGATGACTTATGCTGAGGATGCGTGCTAGGGAAGTACGCTAAAGCAACTTTTTCCAAAAGTAACAATAGAGCAGAATGTGTATTGGGATTGATACACTCAGATATCTTTGGTCTAATGTCCACAAGAGCTAGTAGTGGTGGCGAATACTTCGTCACTTTTATTGATGATTACTCTAGAAAAACCTAGATATATTTCTTAAAGACCAAGGATGAGGTTTTTGATCGATTCAGAGAGTTTAAGGCTCTCGTTGAAATTATGATAGGGAAAAAGATAAAGGTATTGCGTTCAGATAATGGTGGAGAATATATGGACAAAGACTTCACTAATTTCTGCGCAAAGGAGGGCATCAAAAGAGAGTGGACAACTCCATATAATTCGGAGCAGAATGGAGTAGCAAAGCGGAAAAATAGAACTATTATTCGGGCAGCCAAAGCTATGTTGTATGATCAGGATCTACCTAAGTTTTTACGAGCAGAAGCTTGCAACGCAGCAGTGTATATCCAGAATAGAACTCCTCATAGAGCATTGGGGAAGAAAATGCTTGAAGGAGTCTTCACGAGGAAGAAGCCGGAAGTCAGTCATCTCAGGATATTCAGAAGCGTGGTATATTGTCACATTCCAGACGAGAAGTGCAGTAAACTGGATCAGACTGCAGAAAAGGGGTATCTCGTAGGATATAGCGAGACCTCAAGGGCATACAAAATCTACATTCCTAGTAGCGAGAAGATTGTAGTGAGATGGGATGCAAAGTTCATGAAGGATAGAGCTTTTAGGAAATCTCAAGAGATGCTAGCAGAAGGTCAGTTAGTAGATGTTCCACTAGTCTAGGAGTAGCAAGGGCAGCAAGGAGGACAAGCAGGAGGACAGACACCTGGTTCGAGTACAATGACCAGTACCAGTATTTCCCTAGAAGGAGGAATCCAGATAGTTCTCAGTAGATGGAACGACAAGATCAGGAGGAGGAGTTGATTGAGCCTCCCACCACCAGTGGTAGAACCAACAGAGAAGTACGTCAGACACTCAGGGATGCAAAGGAGTTTGTTGGAGCTCCTAGAACTGAGAAAAGGCAATGTAGGCAACCTGAGAGATACCAGGGATTAGTAGCTCAGGTTGAAGAACCCTCTAGCTTTCAGGAAGTCGTTCCACACCAAGTTTGGGTGGATGCCATGGTAGAAGAGTACAACTCTATCATGACGAATGATGTTTGGGAAGTAGTACCTAGACCACAGGATAGATCAGTTGTAGGCTCAAGATGGATCTACAAGATCAAGTATGCTGCAGATGGCAGTATAGAGAAGTACAAGGCTAGGTTCGTGGCAAAGGGGTACGCACAGAAAGAAGGAATAGACTATGAAGAGACCTTCGTCCCAGTTGCCTGTTACACCTCTATCAGATCTAGTATATCCCTAGCAGCTCAAATGGGATGGGAGATTCACTAGATGGATGTCAGGACAACATTCTTGAACGGGGTGATAGAAGAGGAGGTGTATATAGAACAACCCGAAGGCTTCGAAACTCATGAGAAGAGAACTCATGTTTGCAGATTAAAGACAACCCTATATGGGCTCAAGCAGGCACCCAGAGTTGTAGAATTCCTGCAGAAACTTCAATAGATCTAGAATTCTAGTTAAATTAAACACAAGTAATTTGTTGATATTCAAGAGAGGAGAGAAAGAATTTTCTCCATAAAATCAATGTATTAAATTAATGAAAAATAGTAATACATGAGCAACCAAACCTCTAATCCCATAGGGAGGTGGTTATATAGAAATTGCTGAATCTAGAAAACTAGGAAAAAACTAGTAAAAGACTAGAAAAGGCTAAGAAAAGCTAAAGGGAGGCCTAAAATAGCAACAATGACTCAAGACAACCTATGCCAACTATCAGCCATGAGGAAAGCATGAGGAGGGGACACGTTTCCCAAGGAAGGCAACTTTAAAACATGCTAAAATGGTCTAGGGGACCAAATCCCTTGATTTAAGGGGGAATCTTCATGTGGGGCGCCAACCCTCAAATAACTCAAGTGAACGAGGTGTGGTTAGGTGTGAACATGCACTTAGATGTCTGAATGGTTTAGGAAAGTGGTTGAGCCAATATTTCCATAATATTAAGCCTTTAAAGGCAAAAAACAAGGGAAAGTTGGTCCACTGAGCTAGTTTACTAAAAACCAAGTGTGAACATGATTTTTAGTGCATGTGGCTAAGTCAAGGATACTTAGGCTAAAAAATAAATGTAGATGTTAAGATTATATTCCAACACCCCCCCCTTCATCCTAACTCACTCATCTAAACTGAGTCCTGGCCAAGATGCCATGTTAGGTACTCAGGTACAATAAATAAAAGATCCTCATAAAATGAAGAAAGAGGGAAAACCTCGTGGGAAAACCCCCCCCAAAAAGAGGAAAAAAGGGCTAAGTGGCCAGAAGGGCCTACTCCGCTGTCTCCACCGCTCCAAGCATAGCTCTCAGTTCTGAAAATTTCTTTTCAGTGAAAGACTTGGTGAAGATGTCTGCAACCTGCTGCTCAATGGGGCAGTACTGCAGTGATATGACTCGGTCATGGATCAGCTCGCGGATGTAATTCATGTGAATCTCGATGTGCTTGGTCCTCTGCCTTTGAACTGGATCAATCGATATCTGAATGGATCCCTGATTGTCACAAAATATGACAGTTGGAAGTGGATACTGAATACCAAACTTGGAGAGAAGCCCTTGCAACCAAACAACGTGTGTACTTGCATTCACTGCACCTCTATACTCTACCTTGGCTGTAGATAAAGCAATCGTGGATTGCTTCTTGCTAGACCAACAAAAAAGTCCTGAACCAAAGCTGGAAAACATAACCAGAGGTGGACTTGCGGTCTATACCATCGTCAACCCAATCAGAGCTTTCCAGTGAAGCTCATGGGGCTCCTGCATATATTTGGAACAAACTCCTATTGCAAAAGATATATCAGGTCGGGTGTGAGTAAGATACAACAAGCTCCCAACCAACTGTCGATATAGTGTACTGTCCACCAAAGGTGTAGTACACGCATCCTCAAATCTGATCCCCGAAAGAAAGGGAGATGCTATTGGTTTGCATTCTGTCATCTGAAAGCGGACAAGTAGATCTGATGCATACTTAGACTGTGCCATTTTGAACCCTGAAGTAGACTGAGAAACTTCAAGACCAAGAAAGTAGTGTGACAGTCCCAAATCTGTCATGGAAAATCGATTGTGCAATGCTGATTTTGTCGAATCAATAGCTGAGGTAAGGTTCCCTGTCATCAGTAAATCATCTAGATGAAGTACTATCAGCAAAAGGGAATCATCATGTTGCAGCAAATAAACATTCGGATCAGATTTGCATCGAATGAATCCAATGGAAAGCAGGAAAGGATCCATCTTTGCATACCAGGCTCTGGGAGCCTGTTTTAGGCCATACAAAGATTTCTTTAATCTGCAAACGAGGGAAGAGTTCTGAATGTATCCCTGTGGCTGCTCCATGTATATATCCTCCTTGAAATCTCCATGAAGAAATGCACTCTTCACATCCATGTGATGAACTTCCCCTCTGCGAGAAGTAGCAATGGCTAAAACTAGTCGAATGGAGTCCATTTTTGCAACAGGTGCAAATGTCTCTGTGTAGTCTATGCCATGTACCTGTGAGTATCCTTTTGCAACAAGTCGAGCTTTGTACTTGCTGATCTCACCATCTGTAGCAATCTTTGTTCGATAGATCCATCGGCATCGAACAAGCTTTCTTCCTTTCGGAAGTGGAAACAAGTCCCATGTGTTGTTTTCCATGAGTAGATTACTCTTATCCATGACAGCCTCCCAAAGCGGGTTTCCAGCAGCCTCAGAGTGTGACTGTGGATCTGAACCAAGTGTCATATAGCAATGTATGGGAAGCAATGGTTCGGTGGCATCCAGGGCTTGAGGAGCCCCAAAAAACTGTGATCTAGTCCTTCTCACATCCGCAGGATCACCAACTAGTTCACCCGCATCTTGCAGGGTTTTCTCTGCCCAAGTTGGCAGCTGAGTTGGAGCAGCCATGACCTGCTCCTCATCCTCTGAATCAGACCCAAGAGGCTTCTCTGATAGCTGCTTTGAAGTGCTTGAAGAAGTTTCAGACTCCTTGTCATCAGTGGCAACAAACGGTTCCTCGGCAGGGTCTGCTGAAAAGTCATGCAGTGATTCTTCTTCAAACTTCACACTTCGAGCTACAAGGAATTTTTCGTGTGAGAGTCCAACAATCTATAGCCTTTGACACTGTTAGGATATCCAACAAAGATACATTCAACACTTTGTGGCTCCAAAGCCTTCCTCTTATCTGTCGGAATGTGAGCCCATGCTCGTGAACCAAAAATGTGAAAGTGTGACACTTTCGGTTTCTTACCGGTCCAACATTCAAATGGAGTGGTGCCTTTGAGTGCTTTGTGAGGAATGCAGTTCTGAATGTATGCTGCACAATTAATAGCTTTAGCCCATAGCTTAGGAGCTAATGGTTTGGACTGTAGCATACAATTGGCCATCTCTTTTAACGACTAGTTTTTCCTCTTTGCGACACCATTCTGCTGTGGTGTATATGGCACTATGTGTTGTAGCTATATACCTGCATCAATACAAAGTTGCTGCACATCTTTGTTGACATACTCCCCCCCATTATCAGTACGGAGTATCTTAATCTTACACCCAGACTCATTCTCAGCAAGTGCTTTAAATTCTATAAGGCATTCAAATACTTCCGATTTTAATTTCAGAAAAAATACCCAAGTAAAGCGAGAGAAATCATCTATGAAGGTGAGTACATATCGAGCCTTACTGATTGAAGGCTGCGGGAATGGGCCTGTGATGCACTATGAATCAGCCCAAGAGGTGAAGAAGCTCTCTGTGCCTTCCCTTTGTCAAACTTTGCTCCGGATGCTTGCCAAGAATGCATCCTTGACATACACCGCTTGTGAATTTAATAACGGGCAATCCTTCTACCATGTTTTCCTTGCTGAGTTGATGCAAGTACTTATAGTTTAGATGGCCAAATCTTTCATGCCATAACCTGCTGATATCATTAGATTGTGATAGATATACAGTGCTAATAGATTTAGGAACAAAGTGGGAGAAGAAATACAAACGAGAACTGTGATCTGCAATTCCATGTGCAAGTTGTGAGCTCATGGAAATGTCGGTAATCATTGCGGAGTCTGGAGTGAACTCCACCTTCCTTCCAGAGCCGGAATGAGTGATCTGATATATTGAGAGAAGATTTGCGGACAGCGAGGGAACATGAAGCACATTTGTGAAGCAGCCCCCTTCAAGGTCTACAATTCCTTCTCTAGCGCAGCGTTGTGGGTGTGGCATCTCCCAAGTAAATTGGGGATCTGGTGCTTTCTTCGATGGAGGAAAATTCATCTTTTGATGCAGCCATATGGTTCGATGCACTTGAATCAAGGATCCAAGCTGATGGAGTGGATGTGACAGCCATTAAAGCATGACCATCTCGTTCTCTCCCTCTCCCATCTCCCGTTTTGTTATCATCCTTCTTCTTTGCATTCTCGGGCACGGTGAGATTGTGCTACTGCAATTGCTTAGCCATCTCATCGATTATTTTCCTCATGCAATTTTCTTCGGGATGAAAACCCTTGGAACAGTAGCTGCAAAGTGTTCTTTCCTTCTTCTTCTTACCCTTAGGCAAAGAAGAGCTCTCTGAAGATTGTACGGGTCTCTCCTTCTTCGATTCATTAAATTTACCCTTCCCTTTTTGCTTGTCTCTTCCACTGCTCTTTGGATCATCAGTAGCTGCAAGTGCTTGGTTCTTTGAACGCTTGATGGCACCCATTTGGTCTAACTTAGCTTGCTCTTGAGTCAATGCTGCAATGAAGTCATTCAATGGAGGCATTTTCCATTTTTCCTGAGTCAATTTAGATGCTTGAAAAGACGATACAAATACGAAATCTTCAGGGCCTAATTTTGAGAGAATCGAAAGGATGAGTTGATCTTCCTCTTTCTTGACTCCACATGCATCAAGTTCAACGAGGAGGGATTTAAACTTGGTGAAGTATTCTTGCAGGTTTATGAAATGAGTTGGACTGAGGGACATGAGTTCATTCTCCAGTTGATGCACTCTCATTTCATCTTGCTTGCCGAATAGTCCTTCCAATGTGGTCCAAACCGCATCGTGAGTAGTGGCTCTGCTGACATGAAAGAGGAGTTCTCTGGAAATTGATAGGCATATCAGCCCAATTGCTTCATCTAATTTATTGAAATACTTGATCTTCTCTGCTGCAGAAGTCGGTTCAGTTTCCGTTCCCATTGTTACCCTGTAAAGCCCTTTGCTTCGGAGGAGCAGAGTGATCTCTGTCTTCCATTCGAAGTAATTGAAAGGATTTAGAACGAGTTTTGTGGGCTGAGAGAGATGATCCATTGCTGCTATGTAGAATTCCTGCAGAAACTCCGATAGATCTAGAATTCTAGTTAAATTAAACACAAGTAATTTGCTGATATTCAAGAGAGGAGAGAGAATTTGCTCCATAAAATCGATGTATTAAATTAATGAAGAATAGTAAATACATGAGCAACCAAACCTCTAATCCCAAAGGGAGGTGGTTATATAGAAATTGCTGAATCTAGAAAACTAGGAAAAAACTAGTAAAAAACTAGAAAAGGCTAAGAAAAGCTAAAAAGAGGCCTAAAATAGCAACAATGACTCAAGGCAACCTATGCCAACTATCAGCCACGAGGAAAGCATGAGGAGGGGCGCATTTGCCAAGGAAGGCAACTTTAAAACATGCTAAAATGGTCCAGGGGACCAAATCCCTTGATTTAAGGGGGAATCTTCATGTGGGGTGCCAATCCTCAAATAACTCAAGTGGATAGGTGTGGTTAGGTGTTTGGAACATGCACTTAGATGTCTAAATGGTTTAGGAAAGTGGTTGGACCAATATTTCCATAATATTAAGCCTTTAAAGGCAAAAAACAAGGGAAAGTTGGTTCACCGAGCTAGTTTACCAAAAACCAAGTGTGAACATGATTTTTAGTGCATGTGGCTAAGTCAAGGATACTTAGGCTAAAAAATAAATGTAGATGTTAGGATTATATTCCAACAAGAGCATGGTATGGTCGGATTGATAGTTACTTGCAATAGTTGGGATTTTTCAAAAAGAAATCCATTTTTGCCTTGGTGGGGGACCTCGAAAAACTGACTTTTTTTTGACCCACGATTTTTTCGTCATTTTGTACTTGGAGAAAATTAAATTTTCTAAAATTATTTTTTTGACTCAACTTTTTTTAATTTTTTGGCTTAAGATTTAGTTTTATTTCTTCTAGAAAAATTAATCAATTGACACTAGAGGAGATTAATTATTTTTTCCACCCTCAAATATTTTAGCCATGATGTATAAGTATGAGGGACCATGCACTAAAATATTTTTTTACATCAAATATTACAAATTCAACCTTCAAAAGGGGAATACACCTTTACACATATACCCTCAATGACTTACCGAATTCCGCGACACAATATGATTTAGTAGACCAAGTGATTTATAATAAAATAATTTAGCCAAATAACTTAAATTATACCCAAACCACTTTTACAAAGACTCTATATAACGCTAGGACTCACCTAAATTTTGATTATGAACTTCAACCTAGTTTTGGGGTTCAAGCTAGAGGGAAAAAACTTTGCCAATTATCCGTGTTTAGAAACACACATAATTCGGTGAGGTTAAAAAACCTCCTAAGATGAAATTCATTGCCAAATTCAAAGGCTTACCTAGGTTGTTACATAGTTAAACGGTCATAGTAGCATCATTTACATTACAACTTGCAGAATTTGGGTTTACAATGATACAACATGTAGTTGGTTGATGATTTTGATCTTTGAAAAATTTTGATCACTGCTTCCTTATACTTATGACAAAATGAATGCAACACTACCAAAGTTCATCGTTAACTTTGACAATGTAGTAGCAATCTTCCCCGACTTTCCCGTGAATCTTGATGGGTATTGGATTTTTATCTACCAAGACCACATTCCCAACCTTGTATTTCTTTTTGGGCTTCCACTTCCCTTGTGCTTTTTGATTTTGTCGCTTGAGAATACAAATTTATTGTGAAGGGAGAATGGGGGAAGGCTTCTCAATCTCACATGTCTTATAATATGGGATTGGTCCCAGCTTGACCACATGATTAGGGTAGGCAGGTTCTCTATAAAGAATGAAGGGGGTCCCATCAGATTACAAAATGGTGACGTATGATAATCCATTTGAAGTTGACCACCAACGGTGGCTCCCTATTTCCTCGATAACAACATCCCCCAAACATTGGGGATATCTATGACCACACCATCCATAAGCAATGATATATCGGGGTTCATAGCCAAAGAAACCTTAAGATCTTTTATGAGGCCTTCTACTTTAACGGTTTTGGGGTGATGTTAAGACCCAATTGCTCCATGATGTTCAATGGCATGATGTTTGCAGAAGCCCCTGAGTCTAACATGCATTTAAATAGGAGGTCATTAAAGGCTAAGGTGGGTAAGAATGGCTCATGTCTTGGGTTTAGATCGGGAAGGTGGATGTTTTGTAATGCTATAGGTAATTTCTCCTTTTCAAACCCCAAGGATTTCTTAACTTGCCATTGTTGCCGAGGAAGTACCACAATCTCCTTTAATGGAGCTTGCACGGTCATCTTCCCTGTAGCATGCTCTAAATCAATATCAAGCTCAAACCTCTTTACCCTTATCCTTTTTGGTGGGTTCTTTCTTTTGAGGGTCCTTTTTGGGATTAGCTTTCTTTTGGGGATCCTTCTTAGGGGGGATCTTTAAGGAGAGGTTCTTTGTGAGGGATCTGCTTGGGAATTGAGTCATTCTTGTCGGTTTCCTTGGAGGAGGTGGAATTTTTGTTGTTGCTTTTTCGTGAATATTGGACTCCTTTGAATCTTCCGCTATTATTAGCGTTGAGAATTGGCTCCTTTTCCTCCTTTAATAGTAACCTCACTAATGGGGGGATGATTACATGAACCCCCAAGCAAAATGTTGAAGGCTTCAGATTCCACGATATTAGCATGCTCATTGACTTCTTCATCATCACTCTCATCCCCATCATTTTGTTCATCCTTGGAGGATGAATCTTGCTCCACTGCATTTCTTGGAACCAAAGTGTTGGGAACTTGAGAAGAGCTTGGCTTATCTTCTTCATTTTGCTTCCTAGGGAAAGGTTTTCCTTTCGGGATATAACTTGATTTTTGGGCCCTTTCCAAGGCGGTGAGCTTGTTCATGTAGAGCCTATCTCGTGAATTCATTTCTTCGTTGAATTTTTCCATCTTCTTAAGAAGCACTAGAAGGGTCTGTCCATGTTGATCTTTGGATTTTCCCTTCTTGACTCCAACCTTAGCCTTAGGGTGTTCATCTACATCCATTTTGGAAGTTCGTAGGTTTTGTTCAACTTCCCTAACCATCTCTCTAGCGTCTGCCAAAGTCTTAGGTTTCTTATCCTTTAGAGCATATGTTAGATACCCCCCCACAACTTTGATGAATTTGTCAAGTATATTAGCATTAGGGTGTTTCAAATGATCGGGAATGTCCCTAACTACCTTATCAAATTTTTGGATAAATTCTTTGCTATCTTCCCTTCCCCAGGTTATTTGGTAAAACATCTCAATGTTGAAAGTCCTTTGCGCATCAGATGACCATCTTCTCAAGAACTTGTCCTCAAATTGGTCAGAGTTGTCAATGCACCTTGGGGGAAGACTAAGGTACCAATCCCTTGCTTGCCCTTCCAGAGACAAAGCAAAAAGTATCATGATCCTATCTTCGTCAAATATTATCCTAGGAGAAATGTTCCAATAGAGTTCTTCGATGTGATCATGGGCACTTACGGTAGCATCACCCTTGAACTTGGGAAGATAGTTATTATATTTCTCGGGTAAAGGCTTAGGGTCATCACTCAAGTTTAGAGGGGCAAATATGCTAACCAAACGCCTTTCACTTCTAGTCATTTTAGGTTGTGCAGTGCTGGAATCTGCTGCCATTTTTTGGGCAGGGTCTTGGCTTTTTCAAATTCAGGGAGAAGGGTCATTCTAATAGGTGATGGAGTTCATTCTCCCCTTCCTGCAACGACCCTAGTTATAGGAGGAATGTTGTCACTTTCCAACAAACTAGGGGTTTGGACAATGAATGGAGTTACAAGAGGAATATTTGAAATGTCGTCTATGAATCAATTCCTCAATGATTCACTAGGGAGGTAGACCTGCTCCCTCCCTGGCAATGATGCCAAAAATGTTACCGCTCAAAATAGCAGGGGTCCTAGGAGAGGATCTTATAGAGCAACTACTAGGTCAAGGAGCAACAAGGGAGCGATAGCCCACTGTCACCTCAGCTAAGGCTCCCTGCTCTTTACAAACTTTCATTAATGGGAGGAGTCCCGGTATGAGAAGAATCAGAAGAATGGTTGAATCAATGATAATATATGAGGTGATTCCTAAAGCTTATTCACAAGAGAGGCTCAAATAATTAGCTTGATTGCTTTGAAAGCAAGGTGATTGACTCTCTAAGAAGGGCTATGAAGATACCTAGACCTAAGGTTGGAGAACGTGCCTTGAAAAGGGGCTTCCTAGGTTTAAGGATCCTTGTGAAGAAATGGATTCTATGTAATCCTTGTGGAATTTGAGTTGTAGAGTTGTGGGACCACGAAGAACCCAAGTGGACCCAGACTAAGTCAAGGGTATGGATTTGATCATCTAAGGAGGGGCTTGACCTAATTAGGGAAGAGAAAAGGATCAAAGGACTAATTTTCTATGAGATTTGAATGCAATGATCCAAGAGAGGACACTAACCCAAAATGAACCTAGGGAGAGAATTCGTCTTATGACTAAGGCTTACTATATCTTGGGATTCCACCCTCGGATTTGCCTCAAACTTGGAGGACCTCTAGAGATGACCCTAGTGCAGTAGTGGACCAAAAATCGATGGTTTTGGATAGCTACAATGAAAATCTTTTAATGCCCTAGATGACCTATTAGTGTTAGGCCTAGAAGGAGAAGAAAAATGCGAGAAATATATTCTTTTAGGTGACCACCAATGGTTAGATTAGTGCCTTGTCTTTGGGAGAGATGGAGTCAAGGTGATTTTGTGTTTTGGGGAAACTTAACCTGATCAAGGAGACCTCTAGGCAACTTCACATGGCCAATTAGGGCATGAGAGTAGCTACCAGAAGATTTTATACTTCGATGTACAAGAATTTATGACTTATCAAGGTGTATTCAATGAAATTAAACCTCTAGGAACATTCATTCATCTACATGGCACATGTAATATATGCAACACTTTAAAAGTCCAAAGCTTCCACAATTTTGCATAAATTAGGGAAAATTTCAGATTTAGAGAGCAAAAATCCCATACATTATTGATGTGACAAGGTAAAGTAAAGAATAAGCATGAAAAAAAGCACTTACATGTACAATGAATATATCTAATCATGAAATCAAGACAAATTTGAAGCTCCAAGATCAAGAGGAGCATCCAAACATCAAAATTCATCCATGAAACCAAACTCGTCCTCCAAAAGGGAATGCAAAATTCTCACAAGAGTTACCAACCGAATCCAAGTGATGAGAGAATGAATCACCTCTCATCTATTTATACAACCTTTAATGAGTTTGATTTAACTAATTTGGCCTAATTAAGCCCCAAATAATAAAATAATATGCAATAATAACATCACTTGGTGACAAGCCCACCAAGATAGCTCAATAACATAAGAATAAGCCTCTCTAGAGGTTAGAAAGGTCAATAAAATGAGTCGTTGGGCCTTTGAGAAGTCCTAATGAAGTCCAAAGTGTGCCATGATGTGAGAATGGACCTCAAACATAGTGGACAAGGGGTTGGCCCTTGTTTTCCAAGCAAATCCCTGTGATGCTCCCAAGTGGGCGTGGGGGCACAAGGACATCCTCATGGGTCTCCATGTGGATTGAAAATGCTTGTAAACCATCTATAAGGGCCAGGATTATTACATAATCCGTCCCTTTGTCTCCTGCAGTGAGACACATCATCATCTAGACCCTGGAACATCTGCAAGTGTATGGTGCAAGTGTGGAGCTAACTGGGCATGGTGAACTAGGTGCATCATCCTCTTCCAAAAGGTGGAACATGAGCAATCAATGAGTGGTGTTGGGGATCCATGAAGTAATCTCTACTATGGTGGAAGCCCATGGCTCTCAATGCTCACCCTACAAGTGCCAATGTGGCCCTCTGGAGGGCCAGGATCTCGTATTGGAAGGCCAAGCCCCAAATGGAGACCCACATGCACTCCTGCATAAGATCCAATGCATCCCTTTGCCCTCCAGTACAAAAAATCATTAGAATAATCAATTTAAAGAGTTTATAAATCATGGAATCCAATGGGCACTTCCTGGTGGCATGCCCTTCCATATGTTAGTTTTTGGTAGCATTGGAAGTGCTCTAGCCTTGAAAATTGGTGGAGAGGCCAAGGCACTTGAGTTCTAAAGAACCCAAAAACTGTTTGGTGAAAGTCCACCTGGATGGTATTTTATTAAAATAATTAATATTTTTAATGGGGTTCCTAAGTCTAAAGTTAGGGAAATTAAAATATTAATGGGTATTAATCAAAATATGGGTGAGAATGATCTAGAGGTGGATCAAGTCAAGTTTTAATCTTAGCTGTTGATTAGAGACTTAATCTCGGCTGTTGAAGTCTCAACAGGAAAAGTATAAGAAGGAGGCTTGGGGTTCATTTAGAGACACACAAAGATATTGAAGAAATTGATTTTTTTGAGGTGAGAAGTTCTCAAGAGGAAAATCGATTGGGGGGATCTTGTAGCAGAGGGGCAGTGAGATTCCAGGAGAAGGACTTTCCAGAGAATACAAGGCAAAGGAAGGATAGAAAGACGTCCAGAGGAGGGTTGACGTTGGCCTATGGAGTGCTAATGTAGAGGCAGCGTAGTGGGCTTTGGCATGTACATGTGTCTTCAAGTTCAATAAGGGGGTTAATCAAGGATCCTATAATGTGGTTTCGGACTTTAAAGGGGGTGACATGTCCATGGCACATCCATCAGTTGGCTGGGGACAAGTGATATAATGATGGAGCAAAGTGGGATCAAAGGAAGGATGTAGGCCACATGTCATGGGACAAGAGGTACAATAATGAGGGAATCCCACACTTGGCTATATGAGTGTATGAGGGAGAAAATCATGGTACATGAGTTACCTCGACCTTTTATTTTCCACCCTTCTTCATATGCCTTTTTCCTTTTGATTTTTCTTCATAACTGCTCAGCGTTCCAGGGGATGAGAGCATGATGCATAGGATGTGAGAAAATTCGTTGTCTTGAATTTTACTGCAACGACTGATATTATTTCTTCTATTTGTTAAGTTGATTAAACAAATTATTTGCAGTTTTCTACAACAAATATTGAAACATATACATTGCAGCCTACACAAACAAAATTTTGCGGAAAATAAATGCAAGGAAAAATACTAGCACATATATAACCAAAATGACAGATATTTTTGGACAATCGTCCCCAGAAAAGCCCAATGCGGGAAAACCGATGCAGCAGATAAGGGTTTCTTTTATTAATTTTCAGTAATAATTTTTGTACAAGATTCTGATAGTCAAAATTGAGGAAGATCACTAAGAGAATTTGGTTGATGAATTTCTCACACTCCACAATGATTTTTTGACCTCGAAGAGGACCTGCTGCACTTTCACTGTCCTCATTGCGTCACCCCTTGTGCAGTGACTGCGTAGCGCTTGCGTCACTCCTTTGCGATGATGAACTACGTCCCTCCTCTGTGCTCACCCTTCTAGATTTGTCCTGCACTCAGACTATCGCTGATGCCCTGTTTGTCCCACTTGCAACTCACTCTCTGACTCGATTTTCTCTTGCCGAACTTCAACCATTGAGAAAATCGATTTGCTTGAGAAACTAAGTATCTACCCTGGTGTGTTCTCCATCTACTCATCAACTTCTTCTTATAATCTTTTGTTGGAGCATCGACGACCAAGATTAAAACATAGTCGATGGCTAAGATTAATTCCTCATCGATCTGTGTGAGTTTCTAGATGATTCTCACCACATCTCAATTAATACTGATTAATTAACCATATTCCCTAAGTTTAGACTTAGGAAATAATTAAAAAAATGGTTAATAATCTAATTAAGACACTTATGTATGGAATTTCCAGAAACGATTTCTGGGTTTTGGAGAACTCATTCATTCTAGCCTCTCCACAAAGTTTTGTGGCTAGAACACATCTGATGCTACAAAAATAACACTTTCTCTTAGCGAGGAAGGTGTTCTTGTGCTGTTGCCCCTTGTAGCAACACCCTGTCTTTGCATCATCTCCTATCACGCTGTTGATGTCTGGATGCTATTGCCCACCAACTACTATGCAACTCTGATATGTGTTGCATCTGTGCTGCTGCTGATCCTGCTGTCAACTACTGCATTTGCACTGCAACTCCCTCTCAACTGTTGCGGCTGAGAATCTATCGAAACGGATTCTCCACCATATCCATTTGTTCTCTGAATTGGATAAACTTAGCTCTCCTTAGAGCTTTTGTAAGTAGGTCTGCTACTTGATCGCCTGTGGGGACATACTGCAGCTGGATTGCCCCATGTTGAACACCTTTGATGAAATGACATTTGATGTCAATGTGCTTCGACCTATCATGAAATATTGGATTCTCAGAGAGTTTTATGCAACTTTGATTATCACAGTAAACACTGGTCGCTCTCATTTTCCTCCTGAACAAACTCACCAAAAATTGCCTAAGCGATATGGCTTCACACATAGCTGCGCTGGCCACCATATATTCTGCTTCTGTGAGCTCAGTGCCACAGACTTTTGCTTCCTGCTGCACCAAGAGATCATCCCTGATCCAACGCTGAAGCAGTGCCCTAAGGTACTTTTCCTGTCCACTAAACTACCCGCCGAGTCTGCATCTGTGAATCTGCTCAACCTGACGTCATCTCCTCGAGTATATTTCAACCTGAGTTCGACTGTTCCATGCACATATATCAGAATGTGCCTAGCTATTGCCTAATTGACCCTTTTAGGTTCTACGATGAACTGACTAAGGGTATTGATAATGAAACAAATGCCTGGCCTAGTGTTGATCAGATACGTGAGTGACCCAATTAGCTGTCTGTACAAGGTGGGGTCGACTTCCTTGTCCCCTGATGCATCTATTTTTTTCTAGTTGGTAATCATGGGTGTTGCCATGGGTCTGCAATCTTGCATTCTGAATCTCTTCAGAATTTCTATAGCATATCTCCCTTGCCCAAGGAAGATCCCCCCATTCTTCTGCGATACTTCCAACCCTAGAGAATAGTGCATCAACCCCATATCCTTCATGTCAAATTTTGCTGCAAGGTTTCTTTTGCAGTCCTTTATGAGCCTCGATGATCCAGGATCATCTACATATAAAACCAGAATGAGAGGCTCATTCTCAACCATCAAATAGTAGAGATTGGGATTTGAATCACTCTTGATGAATTCCAATTACTACAAGTAACTGTGAATCTGATCGTACCATGCCTTGGGTGCTTCCTTGAGTGCATACAGGGCTTTCTTCAATCTGCATACATGAGTGCGCTTCTCATGAGTTTCAAAGCCTTTAGGCTGCTCTATGTACAACTCTTCTTCTATCACCCCGTTCAAGAATGCTGTCTTGATGTCCATCTGGTGAATTTCCCATCCCATCTGTGCTGCTAGGGATATGATGGATCTGATAGAGGTATATCTGGCAACTGGGGTGAAGGTGTCCTCATAGTCTATTCCTTCATTTTGTGCATACCCCTTTGCCACGATTCTAGCCTTAGACTTCTCTACACTGCCATCTGCAGCGTATTTGATCTTGTAGATCCATTTGGAACCCACAATTGATCTATCTTTTGGTCTAGGCACCACCTCCCAAACATCATTTGTCATGATATAACTGTACTCTTCTACCATGGCATCCAACCGCACCTGATGTTGTGCAGCTTCCTGAAAACTAGAGGGTTCTGCAACCTGAGCCACCAAGGCCTGGTGTTTGTCAAGCTGGCTGCACTGCCTCTTGTCGGTTCTAGGAGCTCCGACAAACTCTTCTACGTACTTCAAGGTCTGACGCACTTCCCTACTGGTCCTACCACTGGTGGTGGGAGGTTCAATCTGTTCCTCCACTTGTTCTTGCTGCTTTGTCTGCTGAGAACTTCCTGGATCTCCTACTACTGAGGAGATGCTGGTACTAGTCACTGCACTCTAATCTTGTGACTATCCCTCTGCTTGTTCTACCTGCGGTCCCTACTACTGTTGGACTAATGGAACATTTGATGACTGATCTCTTGCAGGCATCTCTCGAGATCTTTTGAAAGCTTTGTCTTCCATGAGCTTTACTTCTCGCCTTACTACAATCTTCCTGCCGCGAGGAACATAGATTCTGTATGCCTTTGAGGTCTCGCTATGTCCTATGAGATACCCCTTTTCTGCAGTCAGATCCAACTTATTGCGCTTCTCATCTAGAATGTGACAATAGGACACACTCCTAAATATCCTCAAATGACTTACCTCAGGTTTCTTTCCGGTGAAGACTCCCTTTGGCGTTTTCTTCCCCAAAGCTCTGTTAGGTGTCTTGTTTTAAATGTACACCCCTGTGTTGCATGCTTCTGCGCATAGAAATCTAGGCAAATCTTGATCATACAACATGGCCTTTGCTGCTTCGACTATAGTTCTATTCTTCCGTTCCGCTACTCCATTCTGTTGTGGACTGTAGGGAGCTGTCCATTCTCTTTTCATACCTTCCTTTGTGCAAAAATCTGTGAAGTCTTTATCTGTGTATTCTCCACCATTATCTGAACGTAGTACCTTGATATTTTTCCTTGTCATGTTTTCTACAAGAGCCTTGAACTCTCGAAACCGATCAAAGACCTCCTCCTTGGTCTTTAAGAAGTAGATCCAGGTTTTTCTGGAATGGTCATCAATAAAGGTGACGAAATACTCACCATCGCTAAGAGCTCTGGTGGACGTAGGGCCACAAATATCTTAGTATATCAACCCCAACACGCCATTGGCTCTGCTGTCGCTTTTGGGAAAGACTACTTATGCATACTTCCCAAGTACACATCCTTGGCATAGATCATCGTGCTCAGTGATGAGAGCTGGAACTCCTGTTAATGTATCTCTGAGCATCCTAGGTGCTCCACGGTGCAAGTGTCCTATCCTCCTGTGCCATAGTTCGTTCAACTCCTTCCTACTGTTGTTATCACTGCCTATCAGTGCCATTGGAGAATCAATCTGCAATCTATATACCCTGTTGCTTTGAGCTCAAATCTGTCTCATCTTGTTCCAGCTGGGATGCTTGACATATACTTTCTTTCCCACAAAGTATACATTGTACCCCTTGCCCTGCAACTAGGATACTGAAATTAGGTTCATACCTAATCCTGGCAAACGCAGTGCATTCGTGGCGCTAGTGCTGGTTCCTGCTTTTGTCTGAAAATCCATGGTGCCTCACCCTACTGGAGTACACTAAGTATTGTTGCCCATAGTGATCTGGAAGTCCATTTGCTCTTCTTAATAGCTCGAGAAATATTCCCTTCCTCCAGTCATGTGAGCTGAAGCTTATCAATATACCAGACACCAGCTAATGCCGATCCTGACAGACAAGCAAACTCATCTTCCAATCTGGAAGATAATTCTGAGGCTTCTTGACTATCCATAATTTCTTGTGCTATTTTCCCTTCTCAACACTGAATTCACAACTGCAAAATACATGTCCTGCTCTGCATGGAAACTGTTGCGCTGCTTCCTCTGCGTCTGAGAAATCTCGATCTGGAAAATTTTATTCTATGTCGAATCACTTAGAGAATTAATTTTCCAGGAAAATTTGCCCACCTAGCCAATGCACTGTGCAGCCTTTCTGGGGTTTCGAACTGCTGCCTACTGTTGTGCTGTACAACAACCCCCCATTTCATAAAATTTTTCTTTTTAATTATAATATGAAATGGGTCCCTTTTATAGATGTGTGAATAAAATTGGTATCAACTCATCCTTCATCAAAAGGTCCAAAGGAAACGATATATTATAAACCTTTTGAACAAATATAAATCGGTCTTATGAAATAAATATATAATTCTTTATTATTACGATAAAGCAATCGCAAGATCACATATCGCAACAACAAAGGATACATAACGTAAAGACCCATTGGTTTATCCCGATCAGAAAAGTGAATAACTATCGGTTATCGGGAAAGGCAAGCAAGTGTAACAAAAGGCCCTCCCACTTTTCTCCGATGCGATATCGCTATCGACAATCGGGGAATGTAGCGCACACGTTAAAGACACCTTTAAAAAACTCCTGATGCGATAAGGTGTATCGCCATCGGGGATTGGGGATTTTGCAATGACACAAATGTTACTACCCAAGCATTTCTCCGATTGCGATTCGATAAAGCTAGGTGCGAATTTCAAAATAGATTGAAAAGGCTTGCATATATTGTTTTAGATTATTATTAAAAGCCTTCCTGTTCCCGATAGCGATTCACTTGTGATTATCCGCCAAAAAATCAAGTCACGCTTGAATGAATCATTCGGCGTATAAACGATATGATGGGTTATTTAAAATGATTGGCAGGTTAAAGTGGCCAATTAATGGAGCAGTTACGCCGAGATCTCCCCTGAGATTGTATCTGCGGCAATATTATTTTAATCCTTCATTATTCGTTAATTGATATAACTCTTTCATATTGGCTCGCACCACCTGTTCTCTGTATTACGTTCATTTTATCCCCTGCGCAGAGCTCTACCGAAGCAACAAATTCAAGTCAAATGGGGAAGAAATCCAAGAGATTTGCGGCAGCATTAGCTCCCGCAGTAACAGGGCAATCTACCGCTGATCCAGGACCAAGCAAGAAGTGATTGATTTCAGAAACTACCTGTCTTGGCCCTATTAATTTGTAGCACTTATGTTCTTAAATCGGCGGGTTGTGGAAGACTATTGAACTTCTCTATTTGAAGTGATAGCTGAGCGATTTGTTCATCTTTCGTTTTCGCCATTAGTTCATTCATCGTCTTTAACCTTGCCAATGCTTCTGATAATTCTTTCTGCTTTTGAATTGCGCTTGAGTCAAAAACCACCAAATGTTATATCTAATGCAGACTCAGATCCTGAAGAGGAAGAAGAAGATAAAACAGTTTTACCATCCGACGAACCCGAAGAAGAGGAGGTTGTCGAATTCCATGGAATGTGGGACTTCATTTTACCCAACTCCGATACAGAAAATGAACAAGAAGCTTTTCCTGTGACTACCAGGAGTAAAGGTACCCCTGAACCTGTTTAGTCAATTTCAAAGAAAAGGAGTGCAGTTACCACTACCACCAAAGAAAAGGTGCCCACAAAGAAATCGGCGGCAACAACACCCCAAAATCAATCATCATCCTCAAATATACCTTCAACATCTAAGATGTTGGTAGTATCAGATTCAATGGATTACAATATTATTGATGATATGAAGAAGACAGGCAAACATTACTATGTTTGAACTTAGCAAACTCAAACATCAGCAAAAATTGCTTCTTAAGGAACTAAATGCAGTACCTTCTTCACCTCTTCCTAGTGCTGTGATCTCTAAAGCTGCAAATGATTCAGGTCAACCGCCTTCTGGTAGAATTGAAGCTACTGATACAATTTTAATTGGAGACAGATCAAATTCCCATACTCCCCCTTTCCTCTTGACCTATGAGATCTATAATCGAAATCTACACAACTGTTTGATTGACTCAGGGGCATCCTCTAATATAATGCCAGCTTCAGTT